>CATIWF010121123.1:0-39331 GCA_949630135.1 Balakata baccata
ATTATTATTAAAGGCATCCTCAGAAAAATTATAAAAGAAGGGCAGAAGATTGGAGGACTAGATGATAAGAACCTTCAATGCAATAATAAGTTTCTTAGAGATGTTGCTAAGATCTTTATCCATATACGATGATTCAAAATCTAATATTTTTCTCAAGCACGTTCTGCATTCCTGAGCTTGCTCCACAACCTGTCGTAATGCATCTCTTTCTTCAATCCTGTGAAAATCAGCATGTACAGAATCAAACATACTTGCATAAAAAATAAACGAACAAGCACTGTAGGTCAGAAAGTAAACACTAACAGTCAATTTCTTCATTTAAGCATGTAATATATTGAATAAGAATAACAATTAGTTATCAACACACACACTACAGGAAACACAACCTTTTTACGGCAACAAATCTGCAACTTTATTGCTCCAAGCTCAAGAACATATAAAAATGGAATCCAGCCCCAGTTTACATAATTTAAACATAAATAATGAAGTTTCACTCCAAGGATGAGGAGTAGATTAAAACTCGTCTAGAGCACTCATATGCAAAAGGACTAGATGTTTAGCTCGTTACCCTATAGAGAAATTTTCTGCATCAGAAAGAAGTCTGGTCAACAAGATTAACTCGGGTCGTCTCCCTAAAAATCTCTGTACCAAACAAACAAAATGTGAGATGTATAACAAGCCTCTCATAAAAGCATCCCAGGAACAAAACAATAGGCAAATAACCAAGTGCATACCAGAGAACCAACTTTATTTTGACTAATTGTTGTATCTTCAAGAAAGTTGCAATAAGGGCAAATATAGACTTCTGAATTATTGAAACAATCTAATTCTGACTTTAGGCACCGTAAGTGGTAGCTGTACAATAACAAAAGCATGTAACCAGATTATGCAAGTTAATCATAAAAGCATTATGATAATGTGGAAATGTAATAGCAGCTTATAACTATACTCAATTTATAAAGAAAATAGAACAATAAACGTTCTCATGCATGGAGAAAACCTACAGGACATGAATCAAAAGTGTACCAGGCATGCACGTAAGACAATTGATTTTAACTCCTAGTGTTTTTAAGTCTTAAATCCACCTCAAATTAGTCCACAACATAAGTAGATTTGAAATGTTGTGTCAAACCAACACTGGAAATTATACTGATTATAAAGTTTATAAATCAGTCAACTTCATATATTTATAAAAATTTTAAATAAATGATGAACAATCTTTCACATAGCCAAAAATACCTTACCAGTCTTTGCATTTTGAACAAGATAAGAACTCCTGATCTTCATCATAATCAATGCAGCACAGGAATAAATTTCTTTCTATAGAGCTCTGTGACTCGCCATATATGCACAAAGACATATTTAAAGACTGTTTGATCTGCACAATGTTGTACAAGATTCAAGGTATCTCAGCTACATGTGACAATGCATGCTGTGTTGGAAACTAAAATCAACTTGAAAATTTTAACAAAACCTTCTTTAAAGCACCAAGCAAAGAATTCTCGTCATGTACAAAGATTTGTACTATCTCGAAACATTGTTGCTTCCACTTTTCAACTTTATCAACTTCTATTAGAACCATATCTAGCTCAGAGCAATTAAATGCATCAGCCATTCCAAGCTCCTGAAAGTGACAAAATCACTTAAAGCGCACAAAAATGACTTATTTGACAGGAAATTTCAAAATCCCAAACACAGTGAATGCAAACAAAAACAGGGCTTGAAGAAACCTATGAAGTTGAACTGGTAATGTGACTGAAAGTGAAGACCAGACTCCATAAAATCCTACATCTTGGACAGGTAAAAGACTTCCTAATTCTTGAATCATCAAATAGACAAATGCTCATCAATCCAGGTCCTAAGAAGCATAATGACAGACACCAAGCTGAGGATCTCAATGCCAAGTTTAAACTATAACAAAAACAAAAGTACATCTCACCAAGCTGCTCTTGAAATTATAAATGGATATCAGTGAAGATATATTTGAAAAGAAAGACACACACATCCACAGAGAGAGAAAGAGAGTCTGAGAGAGACTATCCCCAATTAAGACTCATATACAATGCCAGAGAATTAAGAATTTCAAACAAATAAACAACTATATCACAGCTAGGCTGATTTATGGAAAAAGAGTAATCACAAAAAATGAACGAACGAAGGGAAATTGACCAAACCTTAAGTTCTAGCATTTGGGACCAAGAGCGTTCCTCGGAATTAAGATTAAAAAATTGATGCACATGTTCTTGCCACAACCTATATTCACAGTCACAATGTACAGATCAATCAATTATCAGTAGCACAGGTAATCAAGGAAAACACCCGAAAAGCTGGCATATAACAGAAACAGAAGTACACATGCAACCACCCAAGCAAATTTGCATCATCACACTGACCTTACTACACAATGCATTACCTACAATGCTATTCTAATTTCACGTATGTGGATAATCCTTTTATTATCCTGGTGAAGTTCTTTCAATATGTAAGGTGCTGCTATCAAGTCAAAGTCAAGAACATGGTGCAATGAGTAGTAAAAAGCAACATATACGGCACCAAGAGACTTAATTGACATGTTTCACAATACTACGAAAATTGACTTTTTCTAGCACTCCCTATGGACCAAAAACAGATATTCCAGCCGAACTTTTCAACTGCAGGAACAAAAAGAAACGCAGCTGTGGCCCAACCAGAGAAAAAAGATGCATTGATGAAGCTTCATAGGTGTATGAGGGAGGGGTTGTTGGTGTGTGCGCGGAGACCAGAGAGACAGAAAGAGCACAATATAGTGGTTAAACAATCGTAACAATCTCATTGTACAACTATAAATATGCTCTTTTATTTTGTAACTGCATGGATATGCTTCCTTCCAACATATGTTGAATGAATAAATAAAACTCAGATAATTGCTAACCTACAACAAACATTATAAGTTGCTCACTCAGCTAAGCTAAGCAACTCCGAATTGCCAAAACTGACAAGACTATAATTTGTTAGAACTAAAAAACATATGAAAGTATAACACAGGCTTAGTCCAGCTATCTTCACAAAGACCAATGATGATTTCCATGACATGAGTTTCTGGAATAACATTCAGCTGAAATGTGGCCTATATTACAAGCAAAATCTTATTGGATTTCAGGCTTTTTTATATAGAGAGAGAATAATGCATAAAACTCTCATCTTTGATAACTTAAGGTTGTTAGCATAAAATCAAAACGCATGCACACATCTTCCAATTATTAGTTTGAAGACCTTACCAATTAAGGAAAAAAAAAAAAAGCAAAGAAACAAAAATAAAAATAATAATAAGACTCACTTGTGTTTCTGAATAGCAATCACAAATTGATCAACAACCATTGGAAACGAGATGCTGATACTCTGCATAAGATTACTTATCATAAGCAAAAGCTGTAAAATGCGCACACAGGTGAAGCAAGGAGCTAAGATAAATACCTGAGCTTTCAAAAGAACCTCTTCAGCCTCACTAAATTGGCATCTTTCAAAATCACTTCGACTGGAAAGTACCTTCAGGGCTTTCCTAAGCCATCTAATACCATCAATTAAAGAGCTAAATAGCGAAGTAGAGATACATGTTACAGAAAGACTTTCTGAAGCCTCCATCAAGCTCTCAACATCCTACAATAAAAGAATACATACAAAAATGAGCCAACTCAGAAGAAACTAAGTGTTTAAGAATAAGGGGATAAGAGAATCACAAGATTAACAATCAGCCAAGCCTAAAAAGTAAGAAGCCTTGGAAGGCAATTTCTTGCAAATTACTGCCCAATTAAATAAACGAGAAACTTCTATTTCCCATTGATGCAACACATTAGCAGAAGTAGCCTCTCATTACAACAATCAACTACAAGAAATACGCGCAACTTGTTAAATTTAGTAACAACATACTGAAATGGAGCTATTCGCTTAGGAAGAAAGATGTATTCTTTATCATACAACAAATTTAAGGGAACAACAAAAATTAACAAGGGTAAAACAGCTGAAATGTCTGACCTTTACAGAAGGAGCTACATTGAAGAAAGAAAGAGCCCTACTGCACCATTGCAGCATAGAGCAGGCACTCTGAAGTTTTGGAATCTCAGGAAAGTTGAAACCAAGAGAGAAACCAGATTTTGTGATAGATTCCAATCTTGTAACTAAAAGTTCAATTCTTGAAATAAGATCATTGATCAGTTCACCACTAATATAACTTGTGTTTAATATGCATTCTGCTTCCCGCAATGCATAGCAGGCAACCTGCTCCCATTCCTCACAGTTCTTCGAAACCACATCAAGCATTCTTCTTTCAGCAAAAGTTATTTTAAGTAACTTTGACTGCAAAACTAATTCCTGCATGACATTAAGCTTTTATTAATAATAATAATCAACTCAAACTTCGAATCTCTAATAAACATAGCCGATTCTGGAAACAGCAAACCTTCAGGGCCTCAATTTTGGGCAGAGAACAAGAGCCAGACTCCATGCTAGAAGAAGACCCTAAGAATGCCTTAGAATTCTCTAACCAGCACTTGGCTGTTGCTACTGCATCTTTGACATCACCCAGAGTAGGCAGAATCACATGTATATTTTCTGCACACCTACAAGATTAAACTTGAAGATTATAATTTAGAAAGGAAAATAGAAGACAATAGAGAACTCAAAGACATCATAGAAGAAAAACAAAATCCACAGAAGACCTTAGAATGTCCTCAAAGTCAGACATTTGAGCTTGACTTTCCAGAAGATTCGCTGCTCTTTCCTCCCAAGACAAAGCAGCTGCAAGCACTCCAGATATTTCAATGAACAACTTCTCATTCTCAATCTGTAGCCTGAGGGAGAAAAACAAGAATGCCATGTATGCAATGAAAATCTAACTATCTAATGAGGGAAATAAATTTTTCTTTTATTGCCAGTTTTAAAGCAGTATTGAGGCAAGAAGCATACACTGTAGAATCTAGAATAAGCTGCCGAATGATGTCCACTGGCATTTTGGAATTGCACGCCTGGAGAAGAAGTACCCAAAATATATTAGTAGCAGATGGATGATATTGTGCTAGTTTCCTTGACTGAGGACATCCATCATCGGTAAAACTACAGAATTAGGTGTCCAGTAGCTAATCAAAACCACTAAACTCTGTAAACAAATTGGATGCTGAGAGAAGATAAGAGACTGGTACCAATTCAAAACACACAGGTTACCAACATTGATAAGCTTTGAACAGGTTTAAACAAATAATAATAATAAATAAATAAATAAAAGTATTGGTTACCTTCAGAACTTTTTGCCTGCAACATGCTTTCTTCAACTCAACCTCAAGAAGAGACAACTTTTCATCAACTGTTCAAAAAGTGAACATCAAAATACTATATAATAATAGAAAATTTTTAAAAGCCGTCAGGAAATAGCAGCAAAGAATTTAAATATTTAAAACCTTGAATTCTCAAATTTGATCCCTCTTTCAGAAAGCATTTTAATTGATTAACTACATTGTCTTGATCATCCCGTTGATGAACATTCGCCACCAGTTCATCACAGCGGCCAATCCAAGAAATAGTGTCAAGGTGATATTGCTTTAAAAGCATCAACTCCGGTACGTTAACGGTGAATTCATTCCATTCTTTAAGTAACATTTCAACTTCCTACATCAGTCAAAAGTTAAGCAATTAATGGCCCAAAACTCTTCAGAAATTAAACAATCAGGTAATTAAATGAATTTCTTTAGAAGTTACCTTAAGACTAATTGGAAATTTCAAAATTTCACTACATGAAGCCTGACATAGTTCAGCCCTTCTCAAAAGATTCAAAAGCATTGTCTCTTCTGGAAGCTCAACTTGAAGCTCAGATATCTACTTACCAAAACAATGATATCAAAACCAAGAATGGGAATTGAATGAGAAGGTATGCGCTTTTACAGAATATAAAAATTCATTTCACCTCTGACTTCAACTTGTTGAGGATATCGATATGAATTGCAGCAGGACATTTTTCTGAGATGCATTTCCTTGCGCAATCTATCCATGCCTAAAGGACATGAAGAACCACATCGGCAACAAATATACAAGTTAACTATTACAACAATAAGATTTATTGCCAAGAAGCACTTCACTACAAAAACAATCTAACTGCAGTAAGCAATAACAAAAGCGAAGAGTGCAAGAATGGTGAAGAAGCCAATAT
Source organism: Balakata baccata (assembly GCA_949630135.1). Taxonomy (NCBI): domain Eukaryota; kingdom Viridiplantae; phylum Streptophyta; class Magnoliopsida; order Malpighiales; family Euphorbiaceae; genus Balakata; species Balakata baccata. Next base: position 6,176 of record CATIWF010121123.1, read on the forward strand.
AGGTACTGTGGAAAAAAATAACCTACGGAATGCTTTGATTCTCTTGAAAATCATTTAAAGATACTTAAGAAATATCTTTTGACCATGATTATACCATATTCATAGAGTCATCTTTCAAAGTAAAATTAAACTACAAAATGCAAACATAGGTCATTAAATACTACCAAAGATATTCTAAGATATGTCCTTTCATCATGATCAACACAAAATTCATAAATTTATTTGACAATTTAGTTAGAACAAACAGGAGCAATGCAGAGGGCAGGGCTTGTATGGGTTGGGTCAGGTTACACATATACTTAAAAAGAGCAAAACAATGTCACCAGTTCTCCAATTTAAGAACCCAAATGTCTCAACAAAATAAAATAAATCAAAATGAATTAGCAGTCATTTCGTTCCATATCCAAGTCGCATATAGAAGTCTATAAAAAAAAAAAAAATTAAAGAATCAGGATCTGAATGCCTAAAAAAAATACCTTTGCTGAAGAAATTTTCTGCTGTAAATTCTCAGTTTGTTTTATATAGATTGGGAAATCACAAGCTCTTGAGTACAGTAACTCCAACTCTGAAATCTAGAGTGACAATTATAAAGGATGAATTATGTTAATCAAAAGAGAGAATGGAATAGTGAAATGTATCAGAACTACCTATGCTATTAATAATTACTGCCAAAAATTTTGTGCAGCAGTATATGCAGATACCTTTGAGTATGACAATAAAGCAGAATCAATTTCCTGAATCAAGAACCTAGCCTTTTCCACATGCTCCTGCATGAAATTAATCAAAAAGGTGGTGCTTAAATTGTCAGAAAAACAGGAAAAGGCAAAGCAGAAACTAATCATAAAACCATAATCACCTTCAACTTAAGATGCCCAGGCTCATTACAAGGCATAGGATCAAACTTCAGCAACTCATTGATATGCTCCATCTGTACTTTCTTGAAATCACAACTGGAGACAGAAGACCAGTTTTCGACTTTAGAAATACAATCCTTTATGCCTTCTGCCCACTTCTGAGCTACGATCAAAGTTTTCACCTTGTCCCGCACCTATATCCCCAAATGAAATAAATCATATTATTACATATTATACCAGAACCTATACACCAGAGACCAATGCAAACAAGAAAGAGGTGATGTCTCAGAACTCACTGGATCCATCTCAGAACCAGCCCAAAGAAACTGTTCAGCTTCCTTCAATAAGATAGTATACATATCACGAGAATATGAATTTTCAAAAATCTTAGAGGAGCGCAAAAGCCACTGATCAGCAAGTTGGGTCAGACTGATATGCCCACCTTTGACCTGCACACATTTCATAATCTAAGAAAATAATTGTATAGTTTAACTCTTACAAATGAAAGCATTTTACTAGTATAATACATAGTAGACTAGGCAGATAGCACCATAGTTTGTGTAGGAGGTATAAACATTTGATGCAGCAGAATTATGCATCAAAAACATACAATAAAGCAAAAGACTACAGTTCTCACTTGCATTACAACACCATTTGACTGAAATTCTCCACAACCCCCGCCCCTCTTACTAAACAATTACCTCAGAGACAGACCACAATAGTTCCACTGTACCTTCAGTTTGACCACCACAAGCATTAACTTTATATGAATTAGCACCAACACTAACACATGTAGAACTTGCTTCCATCTTTAATTAAGTTAATCTATAACCATTACCTAGGTCAAAAGCATCTGTATCTTTGTTATTGCAAATTAATATATTTCAAATTTGATCAAAAGGGGCACTATCAAGCAAACAAATCGTGGCACGTCTAGAAATATAGAATCCAGCTGATAAATTTGCCAAAAGATGAGAATAAATTATGGAAAAGCATACTAATTTGTCCAAAAAAGACAGCAAAATTTGGAGAGTGTTTCAAGTTAATCCAGCCAATATTATCCAGATTTCACAATTATCCATTTCTTGGCAAATATGATGGGAGAAAACCTTCTTCGTCAATGTGTTCATCTCATTGGAACAGTTATGCCTTTGTAAGCTATTATTCTTTGATATCTCGTTGGGATCACATTTATCCACATTAAGCACCAAAATGTACAACTCTGCAAGGGTATAACGATAAAGAAGGCGAAGTCTGCTGGATTTGCACTCGCACATGTGCTTCCAATGCTGCATGAGGGTAATATAGTTAGTCACTAGAGGTACTTATACCAAGCATCAAAAGTTGCAAAACAAAGGATGGAAAATCAACTAGTGCAGAATGAACTCTAGCAACGATCCACAAGAATATACAATCAGGATGTCATTATAAATAAACAGAATAACGGTAATTGAAAGTGTAACTATTCACAAATTTGAACACTCAATATAACAACTTGACTGGAGCAGCTTGACTCTTACGAGAATAGAACCGCACAAAAATTACTTGCTGTCTCCCTTGCTAATTGCAGGCATCCTACATTAAAAATTCTACAAATAACGCATTCTCTGGCCTGAATATAATGTTTTACCAACTTCAAGATCAACACTACAATGATTTAGCAAGTTCAAGATCAACTCTACAATAATTTAGCCCAAATACGATTAAGATGATTATCAATAATTGATTTACTTTTGACAAGCTACATAGCATATAATAGTAGCAATGTCAAAGATTATGATACTATGTAAGTTGGAATGTGGAACTACAAGCATCTTCTATAGAGAGAACTATCAAATTTTAATGAGATCTTTCAGACAAAAATTTACAGTTATCCACATGAATGGTTATGCACCAACATCTCAACGCCTAAGTTCGACAAGGTTCTCATGTTCTCAAAAGCCCTCAGACTTCCCACTTTCCAAGCGGTCCACAGAATAAACAGCTAAAGTATGACATCTCTTACCTCCTCCAACCTAGCCTTATCATGAAACTTTCAAATTGTGTCTGTCTGTTTTTACTTAATTCCACTCTTTGTTAAAGAACATAAGAGCAAGTTTTGACATTCATTCAATTCAATTTACAGTAATAAAATTACTCTAGTTTCAATTCATTAAATAAAATGAATATTTCCAGATTTAAGTAGAATTTCTTTTCAACAAAAAAAAAGTAAATATATCATAAGACTGTTACTTTCAACACATCCAAAATTTGACTGCACAATAAAGATTCAATAATAATGACCATATCAAAACAAAGCTTTGTGATTCTGTACTTCAATTGAAATTCAACAACAAAATGCATTAGTATTACAATAATAAGTTTAATGAATAATGAGTATCAGATAATGGATGAAATTAAGCCTTATAATTCTACATTCTCCACACTGAATCCAACTAATTCGAACAACTGCATGCATTAAGGTTTTACTTTATTTTTCAAGCTAATTATGTAAATGCAAGAAGAATGAAATCTACCCATAAGAACTTGAAATGTATAAGCATTAACTACAAAGTGACTAGATAATATAAGAACCTTTAAGAGCTGGTTTGGTATAAATGAATTCCACAATATTTTATGGAATTCATCTACAAATCCAACTAAATAGGTTTGGCTCACATTGATTCATTTGGATTAATTACACTTCTGTCAGATCTCTACTTAAATTCATAAACGTCATATATGATTCTAAATAAAGCTACAACTTCAATTTTGGTAAAATTTTTTTGAAAAAGACATGACAACTAATACAAAGATAAATGCTTAAAGAATGATGATGAAAAAGACTTGCAAATTAAAAATAAAATGACAATCAGAAAGGGGGAAAGTAAATATCAAGTTTGTATACCTCAAGGCATACAAATGCAGATGGCCTACAACGACAAACAACAGCAGAGAGATACAGATACTGCTTGCATATAATGCATGTTGGATCCTGAAAAAAGACAGCATGAGTCACATAAGCATTGTTGCCAATGAAGCTTGTCAAAGCCACAAATTTAGCACACCAGTTAGGACATTACCTCTTCAGTACCAACATATTCAGGGCATTTCCGAGGGGGCATAGGAGAAGATTTAATGATGCCACTTCTCCAAAGTCTCTCTCTCCTACTTCTCTCTTTAACATATATCCTCTGCAATTCTTTCTTCAAATAAGGAGATACTTTACTGTCACAATTGCCCTGCTAGAAACATCACAAAGTTTGTTTATGTAATTCACACAAGTGACTTCAGAATTTGAAAATACAACGTAGATAGCTAGCAGTCAGCTGAAGTAGTTAACAACTAATGATTCAGAATCACATGAAATCAACATATGCATCTCATAACCAAAAATAACATTACTCAAGAATGTGAGATACATGGAAAAAGTTCCATATGGACAAGCAAAACACGGGGGAAAAAATCATGCCAACTAGCAGCACATGTAGGCAGAGGATGCAACAGCATAGGCATAAACTCAAGGAAAAAATTTTATAGCCAAATCCTCCAATATAATGTTGAACAGGAAGCTGACAATAGGCGGACACTTAGAAGAGTCTTTGATTCGCAGCAACTACCAGTAAAAACATAAGAGTTTCATTTTCATCACAGTTTGTCAAAATAAGAAGTATTTATAAGTGGTATGATAACTTACAAACTTAGCTACAACGCAAAGAAGCTCCTCATGAGATAAAACAGCAGTTTTATGATACATCTGATATAGATCTGCCCCAAAACCACCATGAGGTAGCCAGTCAGCAGGAGCAAAATTGACCGCTTCTGCACAATTCAAACCTAAAAAGACAGAACAACCAAAATAGCAGGCTACTGGTTGGCACCTTATTGTATAAAAATATAATTGTCCTTGATAAATTTAAATTTAATTATGGCATACCAAAATTGAATCCTCCATGATAAGATCTGGGGAATGTGATGACGAAATTTCCAGGCTCCTAGCAAAGAGCAATTAGAGAAGGAATATGACAAAAGCATCAATTGAATGAGAGCTTTAGCAATCACTGAAGGGCAAGCATTTTTAACAAGACATTAAATAGCCAGTTTGTAAATTACATAAGAGAATGAAACAGCAGTTTGTAACGCAACATACACCACCCACTAACTTCCATGCACATCCTCTCACTGCTGCAAATAAACACTCAGGAAAAGCAAGGTATGAATGTATTTTCCCAGAATCTACTGAAAACATTCATTCTTCTTTCTAGCAATCTAATCAACCAACAAATGAGAGCAATATGAAATTCATGTCCTTGAGTATCAAACCTGTAATACACTATAGACTGGAACTCGGTTTTCTTGCAAAACAGAAGGGTTCAGCATGGTGACAAGCTGAAAGAGTAAGTCTGGTTGTGCATCAAATAGATCAGGAAGACAATTTCGCATCACCTACCAAGAAAAGGATAGTATCAGTTTTCTACATAAAACAAGCATAATTCATAAATAAAAAAGGAAAAAGAAAATATATCATGAAAAGTGAAGTTTTTCCATAATAAATTTAAAAAAGAATGAATCCTCCACTGATCTCAAGAAAAAAAAATTAAAAATTCAGAAGCAAATGTTTAACAAAGTTATCACAGTAGAATAACAAAAGAGAGTTACGTGCACAAATGCAAAATGACTACCTTCTCAAAAGCATTGACTTCATTACCAGGGACGCTGTACCAACATTTTGGCTCTCCCCTATAATATGAAAGAAGTAATGGCATCAACTTTCAGGACCACATTGATAGCTTATTTGAAATATACACCATGAAGTTTGAAAGTGAAACACATCAATCCAAATCATGAAACCATAGAAGAGAGGAAAATCATTATCACAAACTAAACAGTAGAGTTTATTCAACCAAACAATATGGCCATGGTTCATGCAAGGCGCATGCATAGCCAAAGCTGACATCTCAAGGACTGAGATCAAACAATCACACAACAGGTATTTGGATCTTAAGGAGCAAATTGAGCAAAAAAAATTAAATTTGATATACATGAGTCCTATTAGAAAGGCTTATGAAACACAGATTTCAAGCCACACATCCTTGGGAACCTTCAATAGGCTTAAAAAGATTAGAAAATTGTATTTTTATCAGCAGTTTATTTCTCTTCAAGTCATCTGGATGATAATACATGAGGAAAAGTTCACAAATCAATACTCATTACATCCTTGGGAACCTTCAATAGGCTTGGGCATCAAAGAATATATTGTTCAAAGTGAAAAGTCATAGTTTGTCAATATTGATACAGTATACTTCTCTTTGAATTTTATTGTCCTATTGACATCTAGATTAGGAAATTCACCTTCTATGCAGAACTTTTAGGCTCTGTACAAGTCAACACTAGTAATATACAAATCCCTCAGTTTATCATTAATTATTCCATAGTCAAAGACAGACACAATTTTTCTAATTAGAAAATAGAAAAGGAAAATGGAAATAAAAAGAAAAATAGAGAAATAAGGAAACTTACCAGTGCAGATAATTCATAGAGTAAAAACAGTGATCTTCAAAATGCCAGCAAAATGATGAGAATAACATGCCAATATACAGCCAGGGCACCATAACACCAGTTATATTATGATGAACAGCTTGAAGCATTGAACCTTTCAACTTGGGTAAGTTATTGAGATTCCATGGGTTACCACAGTATTCATCCCACACCTTAGCCTCAATGGATTCTGGTCTCTGATCATTTACACGTGGAAAGCCACTCCCATAAATTGAAGTATCCAAATCACTACCGTACATAACTTCAACTTCACCTGCTGACCCCTCCACAATTTCCCAAAACTTTTTCTCCATTTGCACCCTTGAAGCAGATCCTGATCCAAACCATTTTCTCTTGGCTCGATCAGCCACACGCCTAAAAGCCTCCACTGTAAAGTGTTTACCAGGCACAAAACCAAAGCTATCTTTATCTGAGTTTAAGCACTCAAAGCAATACCAATTACCAGGTGGGATTTGCTTCAATGGTGGCGAGAGACAATATATGTGCCACCCCTTATTACATCTATCACACAAAAGCATCACTTCCCCATGCAAACCACTCCTGCATTGCTCACATATTTGATCAAGCTCTTTTTCCTCTTCAAGATTATTACAAATCTTAACTTTCTCACCATCAACATTCTTTCTCCTCCTTTTTGAGGATGAAAGCTCAGCATTACCTTCACATTTCTTGTCCTCTTGTGAACTCCTTTTGTAACTATTATTCACCCCTTTATTCACCCGATTATAATACTTCTCATAATCATACAGATGCTCGAAATACAATTGACACAGGACATGCTTTGCGCACTCGGAAATCGTCTTCCCAGACCTCACAAACTTAGAAACTTCCCCCCACTTCTTCAGCTTGACAACCTTATCATACCCACCAAACCTCTTAACAGAATTAAACAGCTTACACAAATCCAACTCTTCTCCTTCAAAAATAATCCTCTTCTTCAACTTCTTGCTACAATGATCCTCCAAAAACCTCCTATACTCCAACTCAAAAGTTTTCGAATCACAGGAAGCAGGCCTTGCCTGCAACTGATGAATAGCCTGTGTTTTCGTGGGAAAGCTAAAAGTATCTAAATTCAATGCAAATGGTGGAGACCAACTCTTTGGTGGTACAATCTTACAAATTCCATACTTCTCAGCCTCTGCTTTGATCTTATATATATACTCTAAAGGGTCCTCAAATTCCTCTTCAGTGGGATAATAAACTGGTGCTGGAGGAACATGCAATGACCCAGATGATGATACACTAAAGTTTTGACCTAAAACCCCCTTCTCCACAGCTCTAGGTCTTCCCTTCCCCATTTCCCACCACCACTCACATACTATAACAATACACTCATGAATGAAACATATAAAACTAATAAATCTAAAGAGGTCAGGATCTTCAAAAAAAAAAAAAAGAAGCACAATAATATGCTAAATTCTAGGGTTTGAAGATTACCTTCAGAGAAAAGAAAAAGTCTGCGTTGTGTAAGAAAGGGCTTCTGTTTTGTATATGCAGAGAGTGATGGATAGAGTGAGTTTCGTGGGAGATTTGAGGATTAACGAAAGTTAAAGTCTTCGAATTTATATATGGTGACCGTGAAAATTATTGTGGATTAAAAGGGTTTTAGATTTTTAGGTCTAAATATCCAATATTTTACTGAAATGGTAAATATCGCTTTTTCCTCTTCAATCTTTCGTCGTTTTGTGTTTCATAAATTCCAGTCCTTTTCCCCGAGTGTATTGGCGCACTCGCATAGCGCGTTTGAGTATCACGCTCTGCTCGTTTTGAGAAATCTATGGCCCTGATTCGTATGTTGTGTGAAACGACCACTGGCAGCGGTGTACTGAACAGTACAGTGAAGAAGAGAAGATCAGATGTGTAGAACACAGAGATGTACTATTTAGATATACGGCTAGGATTAATTTACTTACATCTTATCCAATGTTGACCCATCAGACTATTGACCCCAAATAAAGGAAATTTCCCGGTTGACGCCTGCGCGTGATTGATCGGAGTGCACTGCGGCTTTGATAAAAAATAAATTATTATCGCCTACAAAAGTGGAAGGCCTTACATTCGAGTTACAGGTATTTAATTGTTTTAAAATTTATCAAAAAATATTCTATTATTTTTAAAATTCTATTTAATATAAAAAGTATTAGTATATTGTTCTAATTTATTGATTGATGATATAATTTGTATTTAACCAGTATATATATATATATATATGAATTTCAAGACACATAACAAAAGGAGGTCTAAAATATTTTATGTTTATAGGACAGCCTTAATTCTACTTGTATTTGAATTAAATAAAAAATGTGATAAGAACAAATTAATTAGAATATCGATGAAATTGGATGGTAATATTTTTTTTTTAAGAAATTATATATTTCTAGTTCAAATTTTATATATAAAGCGCCGGATTACTCAAAACAAATAAAATAAAAGTATAAGAGTTAATATTGTTAAATAATTAAATGCCGATATTTTTAATAATTTACTTTAACAAAAAGTATAACTAAATTATGTGTTGATTTTTTAATTCGAAGAGGTAAAAGCGTCAATATGTCTATGCTTAAAGCGGATAATAATTTCACATTATTGAGTGTAGAGGCTCCTTATGGATCTAACAAAAATAATAGCAATAATTTTGCCATAGTCACATTCATTCTAAATATATGAAACATCTCATAAATATATTTAAAAAAATAAATAGACCGTAGATTATATAATAAAAATAATTATTTATTTAACGAAATCATACTTAATATAAAAAAGAAAACTTAAACACGAAGACATCATATTTCAAAAGCAGACATTCTTAGCAGCTATGCCTAAAGTGTATCACATGATAACCCTTTATAGCCAATAATTTCAATGGCATCACATCTTAATTCTAAATATTCTTTGCAGATATTTGCATGAAGACAATATTATATTTGAAATTCCATCAAAATGCCAACTTATTATTCATCTCATGGTTTGATGGTGATTTTTTTTTTTTCTAATAATTTATCGATCCAACATTTTTCAAACTAATTAATTAAAATATTTATTATATAATGATTTATGCGGCCAGAATACCAAAAAAAAAAAATTTTGAAGTATTTTCAAATTTTTTGATTAAATGAATGAAATTTTAATATTTTATTAATTTAAATATTTCGGTCAATTTATTAAAAAAATTACGACTTGTAGGAACTTTATGTGGATAATATTTTTGTTGTGACCTATCAATACTTTATAAGTATTTTGTTTGCTCATAGTCAAAATACTGTTAATATTTTAATAATAATAGCATTGATGAAGCAGTTTATATGTCATAAAATCAAGATATGTCAGCAATTATTTCTATTAAATTGGTCGAAATATCTAAATTTATAAAATATCAAAAATTTGTTAATTTAATTGAAAGTATATATTATTTTTTTTTTCAATTTAGCATTTTTATGGCCAGTTCTAATGAGCTAATGGGTCCAGTTTTCTAGCCGATTTATAAAATTAGCAGTTGAATCTGCCGGTTTGGACCGATTTTAACAATATGGATGAGGGTCGCCGCTAAAAAGAAAAAAGTATGTGGGTGGGGTGATGTTAGGCAAATTGCCAAACTAATAGAAACCCGCACCTAGTTTGATAAATGCTTATTAGGCATCATTAAAGTTGAAAATTGAAATCCATTAAGACTAAAGAATTTGTTATACTCCTTCCAATAATCTCAAATTTCAAACTCTATAAACACTTTAAAAAAAAAATGAACACGAAATAACTAAATATAGACTAGGAAACTCAATTATAATTAATTATGTAAATTATGAAATCAAATCTAGTATTTACATAATTAAAAATATATCAGTTTTAAAACATATTTAAAAAAAAAGATAAATAGACATTTTTCTACGGAAAAAACAATTTATAAAAAATTATATTATTAAGTCATAAAATATCTAAATTTGTTTATTTACACGCAACAAGGATTTTCAAACACTCCTAACTAACTTTAGATAACAAATAATGAAATTCCAATAGCAGGGTATTTAGCTATTACTATTCTAGATAAGGTATATTCTTTGTCAAATTATTCACAATTGAGTTATCACCTAAACCTTCATAATAACCAATGGCAACCTAATTAACATCTACAATTTTCCAAATATAAACTTATACTTGACTAATATAATTCTTTGTTTTTTTTAAATATGACTAGTATAATTCTTAAGAAGCCCTTTATTGCATACATATATATAATAATAATTAAATGTCATTTGATATAATTTTAAAACCTTTACTTTGTCACTATCAATATATAGCTTTTACATGTAAAGCTAAAAAACATTGTAATTATTCTAATATGACATGTATGCATATGTGAAAGCTTCTTGTTGTTTCTAAAAAAGCTAGTCAATGGCACCCATCTTTTTGTATTTAGCATTGCCAATAATTTCAAATTTTGGAATGGTGACACATATGTTTGTTCATTTAGTTTCTTGATATTTTAATACAAAACCCATATAGATGAAAAAAGTAATACTCTTTTTCTCCCCCTTACTTTTTTGGATAGGAAAGTTGTACACTATTGGAATAGCAATCAATGGGGGAAAAAATCTAAACTTGTTGCTACATTTCAACAATGGTATCTCAATGAACATCTTCCTATACCCTTTTACAATAATTAGACCCAAAATGTTTATTGTCCTAGATTCTACCTTTGTAGAAAGGTAAAAGGGATATAATTGAAAGATTTAAATTCAATATTTTACAGTTTTGATCGTCAAATCAGTACTATTAAGTTAAAATAAAAACTCGATAATGAGCATGGAAAATTATATTTTTTTTTTACTGAAAGTCATATTTCAGTAATGTTATGTAAAATTATTAAAATTAAGAGGAGACAATTGGTGATGGGGAGGCTTAGCTTTCTAGTGAAGAAAATTGAGAAGGAAAAAAAACCAACGGAAAGGAGTGATAATGTCGGTGGATTATTTAAGAAAATAAAAAGAGAAAATGGGATAAAGAAAGAGACCAAAAGAAAGGCTCACTCAATAGAATCTGCATACAGGGACATGAGCTATCGAACCCTTTAAGGCCATAACTCCATCTATCTCATCACATACACTAAACATATACTATTTTCCTATTTCTATGTGCCTGTCCATTTTCTTTTTCATTTTTCATTTATTCTAATCCAAATCTCAAACACTTCTTCAAAATTCTGTATCTTCTTTTTTTCCCCTTCAGAACTGATCTCAGATTCATAGCTGAAAAACCCACTTTTCAGAAACACTTCCATTGCTTCCAAAACCCAACAAGGACTATAACCCAATTAGCATAAGCTCGAAATTCATTTCCACTCTTTTGCTTTTCATTTCTCATTGACCGAATCGAACTGCCACTTTGCTCTTCATTCAGGTTCCCAACTCTATTTGCTTTCTTTCTTTCTATTTAGTGGATGTATCAAGTTTGTGTGGGTTTTATTTTTGTCCTTTGTTGGTGCTTTGATTTGATTTAGTTGCATCCTTTGAAGTTGCAGAGAGCTGAAACCTATTGACTTGGGTGTTGAAGTGGGTTGACTCGGAGGGAATCGCTGAAAAAGAGGCGTGTCTGTGTATGGTTTGCTTTATTTTGTTTTGTTTATTTCTTGAGAAAGCTGAGGAAAAGGGAGTTTTACGATTCTCTGTGAGCTTTCGCTTCATAGTGGAAGTTTTATACTTGACGAAGTAGTATGATTTTATTAACGATAGTTGATTTGGGGATTTATTTCCGTTAGGAGGTTTTGATTGAACTCGTTAGATTCTTATTGCTTCAGCTGTTTCTGTAGCTTTTGCTGTTTTGGAAGGAAAGTTTGATTCGAATCGGTTCTTGTTGTCACAGGTTCTCTGAAGTTTGTTCCAAAGTTGATTTTGGGACAAAGCTTTCACACTATTTCTTATATTGATCACTAATTGAAATTTAGAAATGTTTATCATACAATTGAGAAAAAGTTTCAGTCTGTGAAGCTGGATAAAGCGATCGAATTGGACAAACTTTTGTTACTTTTGAGGCACTGAAATTTTGTAGCGTTGAATTCCAAATTGTGGTGTTGGGATGGGCTGTGAATGTTCGAAGCTCTCCACCTGTTGTTGGACTTCTGAGTTTGATGGATCAGTACCAGATGGCCAAAATGAGGGTGAGAGTGATGTGAAATTTTTGGTTCTGTACTTCTGTTTGTTTGAGGACATGATTTTGATATCTGACATGGTTGATCTTGGCAGAAAATGAGGAAAATAGCGAAGATGATTTGCCTGCCTTCCGTGAATACACCATCGAGACACTCAGAATGGCAACATCTGGTTTTGCTGTGGAGAACATAGTTTCTGAACATGGGGAAAAGGCCCCAAATGTGGTTTATAAGGGTAAGCTTGATAATCAAAGGAGGATTGCTGTAAAACGATTTAATAGATCTGCTTGGCCTGATGCCAGACAGTTTTTGGTGAGTGAAGCATGTTATTTCCTCTTGTCAAAACTTCTATAGCTGCAAAAGCTATATTATCATATATGCATTCTATACTTATGGCTACTAAAATGTTATATTTTAGTTATATAACTATATGAAAGTTGATGAATCCTTGACTTCAACATTCATTAACTTTAGGAAGAAGCAAGAGCTGTCGGTCAGCTTCGGAACCATAGGCTGGCAAATTTACTTGGTTGTTGCTGTGAAGGGGATGAGAGGCTACTTGTGGCAGAGTTTATGCCCAATGATACATTAGCAAAACACTTATTTCATTGTGAGTTTGTTTTTTATGCCATTTCTCAGGAAATCAGATTCTGTCAATTGAAGATAGATTATGGTTATATACTTCCTATCTATATAAATTTATCTACCACAGAAGATGATAGTTTTGTAGTTGCACTTATAGTAGATCACTGGGTGAATAATGTGTGACCATAGATCATTGATTGGACAACATACGAATGACCTGTCTGTACTGATATATTTTGTTGGTACATCTTTGTAGTTCTTTTTTTGCTGTAGTTTTCTCTTTTATTTTAATGTTCGCCTCATGTATTATTCAGGGGAAACACAACCAATGAAGTGGGTCATGCGACTTAGGGTGGCTTTACATCTTGCGCAAGCTTTAGAATATTGTACTATCAAAGGACGTGCCCTGTATCATGACCTCAATGCTTATAGAATTGTTTTTGATGATGTAGGTTTCCATTTTCACTTAAAATCTGTTATTTTTATATGAAATTTTAGACTGTTATCAATGCACGATTCTATTTCTCAGGAGGGCAACCCTCGACTTTCTTGTTTTGGTCTAATGAAGAACAGTAGAGATGGAAAAAGTTATAGCACAAACCTGGCATTTACTCCTCCTGAGTATCTGAGGACAGGTAATGAAATAAATGTTTCCATGCTTGCAGACTTTACCCTCATTGTGGTTCATCAATAAATATTGAGTGCATGGGATGATTATGCTGGACCCGGAGTTGCAGAGTTGATGGCTTGTCACATCTGCTTTTCAAGTTCTTACTGTGATTGATGTTTGTCCAATCATGCAATTTAGATATCATACTATTTTTCGTGGACTGCTATATATCCAGTGTAAAACCCAATTTTCATTCTTTCTGCAGGGAGAGTAACGCCAGAAAGCGTAATGTATAGCTTTGGCACCCTGTTGCTTGACCTTCTCAGTGGGAAACATATTCCTCCCAGCCATGTAAGTTTTTTCTTCGTACTCGACAACTTTTTTTTTTTAATGAATAAACGACCTACAACCAATTTGTTGTGCCCTCCAAAAGTGAGAATTTTGGTCCAAAATCCCAATATCTAACAATAAAATTTAGTTTAAATAAAAGGCTAAATTCTATCCATTAATACTTAAGACATAACATGGAAATGTTAACCCAGCCTTTTCCATTTCTCTTTCCGTGTGAGGTTCTTTTTTTTTCGTTTATTTTATTTTATTTTTTTACTGAACTCTATAGTGGAATATGTACATGGCATGCATTAGAGATTGATATTTTAATAGCTAGAATAATGCTTTGTATGACTGAAGAATAGATTTAGGAGGAGATACCTAATAAACTTTCACAAGAAAATTCGTCTCCCAAGTCCCTACATCTCTCAGAAAGGGTGAAGGGAAATTCTGGAATAGCAAACAGTGGAATGCCAAATGGTGATAAATGCTTTTCTGAAATAGTGACATTTCAGGAGAAATCAGAGAATGCATAGTGTTGGATAAATGTGAACAGCAAAATGGTTTACATGTCTATTATGATGCCATTTTATATTGGTTTAAGGGTATAAAAGCTTAATAGGAGGAGTGGAACATAACTTCAGTTCTGGTTGGAAATCAAAGGCAACGGCAATAATTGCTTCCTTCCTGGATTTAAATATTCCATATCTAAATATTTGTTATTATGTAATTGATATGATATGAAATGAAGTTCCAATATTTTTCAGGCTTTGGACTTAATAAGGGACAGGAATATTCAAATGCTGACGGATTCTTGCTTGGAAGGTCAATTCACAAATGATGATGGAACTGAGCTGGTGCGCTTAGCCACCCGATGTCTGCAGTATGAGCCTCGTGAGAGGCCTAATCCAAAGTCGCTAGTTGCTGCTTTGATTCCTCTTCAGAAGGATACTGAGGTTGGCAACCTCTTCATTTTCATTTAGTTGAATATAATATTCCTTTTAAGCTTTTGCATTTCTCAAACTGCTCCAACCACATTTAGAAATCAGTTTGTACTTTTAAAGCCTCACCTCTTGGCTAAAAATTGAACAATTGTAATTCACTTGTGGAAATGAGATTGAATTATATGTTCTGCAGGTTCCTTCTCATGAGTTGATGGGTATACCGGATGGTGCTGCGGATTTACCTCTTTCACCTCTTGGTGAGGCATGCTTAAGAATGGATTTGACTGCTATACATGAGATCTTAGAAAAGCTTGGATATAAAGATGATGAAGGTGCAGCTACTGAGGTTTGTCTCTGATATTAATTGGAAATTATAAATTCTTGCTGTTGATAGTCGTATGGGTTTTGTTTACCAATTGAAATATGTCTTATGTTGCCTCAAGTAACTTATAGTTACTCAGGGTTTGTTCACATTATATTTTATTTATTGCTTACTTGGTGACAACTCATGTATATTAAGGAACTCTCGTTTAATCCTTTTAACTCATTGAATTCGTTCATCTTGCATCTGCATCCCTGTTCTCCATCATGACTCTGAATTCTGATATGATGCCAGAGTGTTTGGTTTGTATTGTATATTGCTTACTGTGGTTTTCCTACCTTGCAGCTCTCATTCCAAATGTGGACCAATCAGATGCAGGAAATATTAAATTCAAAGAAAAAGGGTGATGTTGCTTTCCGACATAAAGATTTTAGAGCTGCCATTGAATGCTATTCTCAGGTTAGAATGGTTGCCACCCTATGAGATTGGTTGAAGAGGACAAAATTAGGGACTAACTGAATTTGACTCGGGCGGGGAGTTGTTTTTTGGGTGCAGATATGTCTTTTAGGGGGCGGGGAGCTGAGATCCATATATGAGAATTTCATTTTATATGTGTATAGTCCTCAAAGAACTATTGAAGGGCAGCAGGAGGTGTTATTGTGAATGAATGGATCATTACTTTTGAATTGCAAACAAGTAAAATGATTTTAGTATCATGAAAAGGCTATGGTTTGTTTCACTTTCCAAAGTGGATTAGCATTTTCATCGTTGCAGTGAAATTTCAAAGTGGATTAGCATGTTCCAGTCAATTTTCAAATATTTACATGTATTATGAGAAAGGTCTCAAAAATTGAGCTGACAGTTCATTATATTTGCAGTTCATTGATATTGGAACCATGGTTTCTCCAACTGTTTTTGCCCGCCGAAGTCTGTCTTATCTCATGAATGAAACGCCACAGGAAGCACTAAATGATGCACTACAAGCCCAAGCAATATCCCCTATTTGGCATATTGCATCTTATTTACAAGCAGCAGCTCTTTTTGTATTGGGAAGGGAGAGTGAAGCACAAGCAGCTCTGAAAGAGGGATCAACCCTTGAAAATAAAAAGACAACAAATGCTTGATGACAGCAAGCGATGCAGCTCAAATAAAGCTCTTCTTGAATTTGCTCTTTCCTCAAGATGACTGCCAAAGGCAAACACAAAGCTTAGTTCCAGTCACGATGATAGAATGTTTTAAGCCTCACAACAAACTGTGGAGTTGAATGGGCTGTAAATGGTCCCAATCTTCTGGGTGTGTGATGGTTGACATCTTGAAGAATTCTTTTAAAACATTATTGGATGGGTTGGTTTTTGTCAATTTGCTGGTTATTTTGATATATTGGGATGCATGCAAGCAAATATGAACGATATGCTGACCTTTCCCAATACACCAATCTAGGGAAAAATAATTTACATGGGATAGATTACGTGTTTGTAGAGGGATTCAGGAGTTGTTTAAGGTTGCGTTTAGAGGGTGAATAGGTCTGTCTCTGAAATCCTTGTAATTTATGTACAGTGCTATTTGTTGTGGTTGCTGAAGGCTGAAGTTGAGGTTCAATTGGATTTTTTTTTTTCTTTTTGATTCTAAATTGGTTTCTCAAACTTTTATCATTTACAATTTACAATTGGGAAAATTAGAAACAAAAGTTATACCAAAACATGTCCTTAAATAATCTATTTTGTTTTGGTTCGGATAAACTGCAAAACATCAATTTATAATTTTATTGTCTATCAGTTGGGAAAAATCATAACAATGGGTGCAGTATTTGCTTTAATTACCCAACAGATCTTCAACAGAAGAAAAGATAAAGGACAGAAAAAAAATATTTAAGGGAAGGGAAGAGAGAAAATTATTAGAAAAACATATAATATCAAAAAGAAAGGGCCCAACCGGGTTCGAACCGGTGACCTCTTGATCTGCAGTCAAATGCTCTACCACTGAGCTATGGACCCGATATTATTCACTCTATCAAATTCATAATCAAATACCAACGGAAACCTCCTCAATTGACCATTATGAAAAATCGAGTCATCAAACCACATACATAAAGCAAAGATATCTCCCCATCCCAAAACAAGAACACATTCAATTTTCTTGATCACCACAGCAAAAATCTCCACCCTTAGCTCTCCCCCGCCTCTTGCTCCCCCTCGTCCTCGGCTGCCGCATCTTGATACTGTTGATATTCGGATACCAAATCATTCATGTTACTTTCTGCCTCAGTGAACTCCATTTCATCCATTCCTTCTCCAGTGTACCAATGCAAAAATGCCTTCCTCTTAAACATGACAGTAAATTGTTCGGACACGCGCCTAAACATTTCTTGAATAGAAGTTGAATTCCCCATAAATGTTGATGATATTGCCAACCCAGTTGGAGGAATGTCACATACACTTGACTTCACATTACTAGGAATCCACTCCACAAAATAAGAAGAGTTCTTGTTTTGCACATTTATCATTTGCTCATCCACTTCTTTAGTACTCATTTTGCCTCTAAACATTGCTGAGGCTGTCAAGTACCTGCCATGCCGTGGGTCTGCTGCACACATCATATTCTTAGCATCCCACATTTGCTGTGTGAGCTCCGGGATGGTGAGTGCTCGGTACTGCTGCGAGCCGCTCGAGGTCAAGGGTGCAAATCCTACCATAAAAAAGTGTAGGCGCGGAAATGGGATTAAATTCACTGCTAGTTTTCGAAGATCAGAGTTTAGCTGCCCGGGGAACCGAAGGCAACATGTTACTCCGCTCATGGTTGTTGAGATCAAATGGTTAAGATCACCAACTGTAACATATGTATGCATATGCTTATTAGAGAAATACTTGGAAATTAAAATAATTTTTCTCTGTGCTAGAAGATTGGAACTTACAGCTTGGATTGGTGAGCTTCAGAGTTCGGAAACAGATATCGTAAAGTGCCTCATTGTCAAGCACCATACACTCATCAGCATTTTCAACTAGCTGATGCACAGAGAGAGTGGCATTGTAAGGCTCAACCACAGTATCAGAAACCTTAGGAGAGGGAAAAACAGAAAAAGTTAACATCATTCTATCTGGGTATTCTTCCCTGATCTTTGATATGAGCAGAGTTCCCATTCCTGACCCAGTTCCACCTCCCAGTGAATGACAAATTTGGAACCCTAATCACGCATCATGGAACTATTGAAGTTAGCTTATTTCACTTAGAAATGGGAAAAAACCATTGAAGTTAGCTTATTTCACTTGAAAATGGGAAAAAAGTAGTCAACTTTAAGTTAGTAATAAGGGCAAATACCTTGTAAGCAATCACAATTCTCAGCCTCTTTACGAACAACATCAAGAACAGAATCAATCAGTTCTGCTCCTTCAGTGTAATGACCTTTAGCCCAATTATTTCCAGCTCCATTTTGGCCAAAAACAAAGTTATCAGGCCTAAAGATTTTCCCATAAGGACCTGTCCTCAAGCTGTCCATGGTCCCTGGTTCAAGGTCCATCAGCACAGCCCTAGGCACATAACGGCCGCCACTGGCTTCATTGTAGTAAACATTAACTCTCTCAAGTTGAACATGAGAGTTGCCTACGTAGTTCCCTGTGGGATCAATCCCATGTTCATCACACACAACTTCCCAAAATTTTCCTCCAATTTGATTCCCACATTGACCAGCTTGGATATGGAGAATTTCTCTCATTTTGGTGAAGGATAAGAGCTTTTTCTGATATGGGTAATAAGTTTCCTTGGCCTTATAAAAGCGACGAAAATGGTAGAGATATAGGCCTGTTGTGGGTGGTAGAGGAATGGGATTTTAAAGATTTATGACATCGATATACTTTTATCTATTAAAAAAGTGAATCTTCTTCAGAAAGACTGTTGAATAATATCATGTCTTTGTTAGGAGGAGGCCGTGTCAACCTCCAACAAGAGTTGTGAGCTGGATATGAGAGAAGACAGCAAGATGCATTCTAGTTTATTTGGCCACATATTCAATCTCCTGAAATTACCAACCAAACCTCTGTACCAACCATGTTTTCAGTTTCTCAATGTCCATTCCTTTTCTTAAATATAGAAGTTCATGGAAGTCTGCAAAATGCTTGTCTAATAGTGGTATGAATCAATGTTTTCGAGCTGTAACACAGTGTAGTCTCTACCACTCATCTGTCCCAGCCATTTCCACATTTCAAAAATCACGAAAATTCATGTTCACTTTTGTGGAATTAGACGAGGATAATTTGGTCATGATTGAAGTAATTAAGGTGGTTATACCATATAAATCGATTAAGTAAGATTGGATTAGTGATTTGGAATCAAATTAGGTGCCTAATTAGTGATATTAAACCTAAGGTTGAAACAGAGAATAGAGAGGGTGGCAAGCTTCAATAATTAAAGGCGTGAGATTTCCTCCTCACTCGGTCTTCTGGCCCCCTACTGAGACTAGTTGGGGAATCCTATGTTGAATCCTCTCCATGAATTTTTATATATGAACTGCGTGATTCACCTCTTCCCATGGCCAAATAAGAAAGAAATTATGTACAGAAAATTTTTAATTTGCTTTTTGATCCATCGATTTTTAATTAATTAAAAGAATACCAGCAAGTGGGTTCATTACTAGTTGCTGCTATGTGACTTTAACTTTGGAAAAAGGCATCTTTTGGTCCCTGGATTTGTCACAAAATGCAACTGAGTCCCTCAAGCTGAAATTTCATTAATTTGAGCCTCTGAATCCCTAATTTTTGTTCGGCCAATCCTCTATTTGACAAAATTAGTCTCCGCAGCACACATAAGAGTGGCCCATGACATTATAAAAATTCCAGAGAACAAAAATTGAAAATTGAAATGCTGAGTACATGGCTGATGGCACTGTTGGCAGCCCCACATGGTCAGGGCCCAAGGGATGGATAGGTGACTTCAGATGAAGAGGCAAAGAAAGCCATAAATAAATTGGTAAAACATGTAGCTCAAAGGATAATCTGACTGATAATGCACAACGTAAGAGAGGGCAAAATTATTGAAAATATTATCTAATGAAGCAGCCAATTTGTGCTCTTGATTTTCAAAAATATTCATTAGTTCCAAACTTGAAGTAATGTTTGTTATGGTGAAATTCAATGAGAACTGCAGAAGGATCTTGGTGTCCGGGACTTGCATTGTAATTTATTCACGTGAAATTATACTTCGCCAACTACAGTTGGCAGGAGTTGAAAAGAGAAACAACAAGGCTTACATCCAAAAATTCAGTAGAGAAAAGAGGTCCTACTGATGTGCCACAAGAATCTTATTCACCTTAATAGAGTAGTTCCTCAAAAACAGGATTTACAGATTGCCCCCACTTTCCATTGTACAACTCCAAGAGCTTCTCAGCTGGTGTTACACCTGCCATATGAAGAGCAATGTCATTGTGACCGCCAAACTCATACCCAACGACAAAAATGAAAAATCAACGCAGCAACACAATCAATCACATACAGTGTCTATATATGTTCTAGCCAGAGAGCATACTCCATTGTCATTTGAGATATTAAAGAAAACAGACATCTCGAATTATACAAGAAAAAGAACTATGATGATGGTGATGTTAATTAGAACCCTTTTTTTTCCAGGGAGATGAGGATCTTCATGTTAATATGCAGAAATCATTTATTTGTTGAGCCCAAATCAGAAACTTATGTTTGTGACTCCCCACAACAGGGAAAGTAAGACTAAGGTTCCACATTGATGATATATTTAATCAATTCTAAAGCTCAAATCTCAGCAACTAAAGTTTGAACTTCTAGACCAAGTGGTTTTAAAGTTCATTTCTTGCAGAGGTAGAAGCACCAAAAGCAACCTTCCATTGATAAATATGTAATAATACAATGGCCATGACATCTGAAGCACATTGAGCAGGTAGGATATGTACTTATTCGAACTTCCCATAACTGGCATATCTGCCATAGTGTTCTCATATAGATAAAAGGTAACACGAAGACCACAAATAAAAAGATGCATGAAGTAGGGTAAATGACCTGTTCTAACGACCTCAGCCACCTCATTCAAGAACCCAATTTCCTTAAATCCTCTCCTTTCTAAGCCATCCTGCAGAACAAACAGATACATATTTTTTATCACTGGAATTGGTGCATACTTTTGAGCTCCACATTATAAAACTTAAAACCATAACAGTCACCAAGTTACCTTAGCAAACTTCAGAACATCTTCAGCAACATGCCTCAGTAATCCATCCCGAAATGGTGTCTTTAGCCCAGTTTTTGGAACCTAATAAATGCAATTTCCAGATCAGATTTTGTCTCAATTACAATGCATATATGAGGCCAGACCTCACATCTGTTTTATAACAAAATAAGCAGGAAGAAAGAAAGATTGCATTTCAAACCACAGAATAGAGACATCTGTTGTGCTTTATGCCCATCACACTGCACAAGGATTGGTAAGATCAAGTACTTAACCATCTAGTAATATCAGGTTTCACGATCAATAGTACACTGACTGAAAGTCAGCAACCATGATAGTAAGCATTACAAAAAGTTCAATTTTGACAGTGTCTTCCAGTTCATGGTATTCTGGTCGCTTCTATAATAATCTTTCATATTCCAATACCCCACAGACAACCCATAATTATGAACACCAGAAAGCCCAACTATAGAAGCCATGTGCTTGACATTATGCTACCTGAATTTCAGACTGCCCTCAAAAGATGCATAGGAATTGGTATGTTTTTATTGACAAAAAAACGGAACAGTATGCTACATGCTGAATAATTTAATCTGTATGATCTATATATCTAGAATATCAGAGTTTAGTGCTTGTGCATTAGAGATTTAGAGTTAATCAGCCATTGCAATATGTTTGGATTACCTTATTCCTTAACATTTGTCTTTCTTCAGGAGTCCAATCAGCTACCATGTCCAGAACATTTTGAAGTGAGATGTCATCATATAACAATCCTACCTGATATGTGAAAGAAACCTACATGAGTTAACATATTTTAAATGGGCCAGTAAAAGCCTGCTCTTTCAAGTCAGAGAGAGAATGATGATCCATGAATAAGGCATCAAACTTGCCGATAGAGAAATGCACTATGTGTATTTCAGTATGGAGATTATATAACTTCCTTGTACAAAAATGAAGATAGCTACAAGCAGCTAACTGTTGATGACCTCAAGACACAAAATTTTGCATTTTTTAAAGTTAGAGTGTTCTAATGACTACCATTTTCAGTACTCAGCAACCCTCAGGTATTACTAGATCAGTGCAAATAAAATTACAGAGAGCACATAAACAGATTGGAGAGGCCAATACCCAAAATGCTGGCAATGCACACAACCTCCTCCAAGGCCCTCCATCTGCACCCCTCATTTCTAAGTACCGCTTCAGTCTGACCTGAATGAAAAAAAAACAAAAAAATTGCATGGCTTAAATAAGCCAGAGCATCAAGATAATGTATTCTTTTAACAGACGGACAAAATGCACATAATATAAACCTCAGGGAAAATTGTTGTCAAGTGATTCTCCCAATCATTAAGGGTTGGCAATTCACCCGGAATGGAAGGAAGTTTTCCAGCCATAAAGTCCTGCAAGAAAATGAGTAAGATCTCTAGGGAAGAATGCAGAAAAATAAGATTGTTGGAAGAAAGCCTCAAATTACAAGACTATGAAGGATAGGTGGAAACCCGGAATGACAATCCGGTGCAGTCAATGTAATTCTTCTTCCGATAAACAAAATACATTGGAACATCAAGGGCATAATCAACATATTGCTCAAACCTGCAAGAAAATTACAAAAAAGATTGAATCACGCAGCTTAACAATTGAATTTAAAAGAATATATTTTTGCTCCTAAATGGTTTATGTAACAGCCTAAAAAGGTAAGAAATTCTGAAGACATTCAGGAAAATTTCATCTCAGCAGTCAAAAGAGAAAGGGAAAGAAAGAATACGGCACACACCAGAAAAGGAAATATTTTTTAACTCACCCAAATGAGTCATCAAAAACAAAAGGCAGCATGCCAGTGCGATCTTTATCAGTATCAGTCCAAATTTGGCTGTTTAGTAAAGAAGAGTCACTAAGATGCCCAGGGGATAATATAGAAAAATAGCAAGTACAACTACTATGTGATTATGTTTATAAACCTTCTCATGCTGAGATAACCATTTGGCTTCCCTTCAGTGAAAGGTGAATTTGCAAATAGTGCTGTTGCGATCTGTTAGTTCAGAGCAGTTAGATATAATGGATTTAGAGATACTTCATAATAAAAAAAAAACAGAATCTGCAAATCTCTCACCGGCTGCAAAGCAAGACCAGCACGAAATTTCCTTATCATGTCAGCTTCAGAACTAAAGTCCAGATTAACCTGTTCAGAAATAGATTTGATGTACACAAGCTACTATTGTTATTTCAATTACCCTTTGACTGTTACAAGAAAATGATTGAATATTAAATTGTAAGAATTAGCCACCAGGGAAGAGTTTACTTCAGAATGGTCAATTCAGAGAAAATATAAATTAATCTTACCTGAACAGTACACGTCCTAAACATCATATCAAGGCCTAATGAGCCAACTTTAGGCATGTAATTCCTCATGATCTCATATCTTCCCTGAGATAAAATAAATGTCAGCTCCGAAGTAATCAACATTTCCAGAAGGAATCATAATTTGAGAGAAAGAGGGGTTGTAGGACAGTGAAAATGTGATATATGTGACTACTTTTTATATAAAAACTGTGATACTTTTCCAATATCTCCCCCCCAACACACACACACAGACAAAAGTAAAAAATAAATATGAGGTAAAACCAGCAGAATAGAAGATAAATCCCAGTGTTGTCCTACGTAAGATAACTTTCAATTTCCTTAATCCTAATCCACTTCTTGCAAGTTTTTACTTCATATCTCTTATGATAGTTTATGATTTTATAAATTGGAAAGTTCTGACTCTTCAATTCAAGAGTCCACTACTTTCCATGACAATTCATGCAATTTCCACAATCTGAAAAGCTGCAATAATTATACCTTCGGCATAACAGGTATGTCTCCAAGTCCCCATTTTGGCTGGAATCCAATTCCTAAGAATCCAATTCCCATTTCCTCTGCAACAGCTTTCACCTGGTATAAGATAATAAACAATGCGCATTAATAAACTCAGTAGCATATCTTTAGTTCCTTGTGAAAAGAAGTCAGCCATTCATTCAAAGTTCTGATGAAAAAGATGATGCCAAAATGAACACACAGAGAAACACTAAGAAGTCCACGAAGTAACAACTAAAAATATATGATTTAAATATATTTAAAACACATAGCACAAAGGAGTATCTAATCCTGGAAAAGGCAAAAATAGCAAGAAAAGATGAATTTCTGTAAAGCAGAACAAGTATAATCTGATCTAGAGCGACTTTGGTCACAAACCTGGCATGGAGTACCTCAAATGCTTTATGCCATATTTTCCCATGCGTATACATAAAATAAAGAAATAGATCACATAAAGTAGTCGACTTGACCAGATCCTTCATAAGGCAAACAAATAAAATAGGACAGTGCATAGCAGAAGACAGTTCCAAAAATAACTATCATAATCGTCAGTATTTCCAACATTGCTGAACATTCATTCCTCCTTACTATTATTTTTTGATAGAATGCCCACTATGGGATGTAGACGAGACTGAATAAATCCGAAGAAAGACAAGCGAAATCATCAGAAGGCAGAAGAGGTTAATTAGGAGCATTTGATAAGTTCCTCAACATAGAAGCTTTAGCACTGCTGCCTCCACCCCACCCAAGAAACCCATCAGAGAGAGTCCAACAACTGATCATTTCACTAACTGGGTAGTGATGATTCTGGGAGAAACCATAAACTAAAAATTTGTATGTGGTTCAATTCTCCAAAAAGAATATCTTCCAAACAAAGAAATGTAGGACGATAATTGATTGTCCCAAGACAAAAATGGTTTAAAATAAGGAAGACATTCATGAAGACTACCAAAATAAACTTGCTTTCTTATGCAAATGCCCAAGTACAAATTTCAACCTACCTGATAAAGATGAGAATTAACTTCAGCACAAGTTTGATGCAGAGTTTCAAGTGGTGCACCACTGAGCTCAAACTGACCGCCAGGCTCAAGTGATATGCTTTGTTTTCCCTGATCCAAAACCACATAAAGTTTAAATGAACATTTTAGCCAATGATAGATGAACTAATTCTCTTGTTAATTGATGCAACACTAGCACCATAGAGAAACTAATAATATAACGTGCTATGTTTCCTAATAGATTATACAACAATACTATATAACATAAATTAAAACAATGCAAAAAAGTAGGGGTGTCGAAATGAGTCATGACAAGTGAACTCGACTCACAAAACACGTAAAGTTAGCGGATTAGTATTGAGTTTATACGGGTTTGTGTAATAAACGGATTGACCCGTTTATGACACAATTTAAATGGGTCATGTCATGGGTTGACACGCAAACACGTCACAACAAATTTATAATTTTAGTGTCGGGTCGGGTCCGTCAACCCAGCACAACCCATTTATGACACATATTTTATACTAAATATTAAGGCTAATATTGTAATTTTATTAAATATTTAAATATGATAACATAAGTGATAATCCTAAATTCTTAATTTCTCTTCAGTCTTCACACAGTCGCCTCCTTCCTTTCCCTCTCTTTTGCTTTGTGTTTTCTCTTCTCTATAATCTTTTCATCCTTTCACCATACCCACTCACTCCTTTATTTATACTTGTGCTTTCTCTCCAATATTTTCTTCTCTTCACCACCATCCACTCTTTACTTTTTGCTTTGCCTTTCTTTGCACTCATTTTTCAGAAGATTACGTTCAAGAAAGTGAAACTTATCTCCATCATCTACCAGATCTACAATAAGCCAAGAAGGTACCCGTTTATTATATTATTTTTTTTCTTATTTAAGTGGCGAATTTTTTTCTATATGCATTTATCAGTTGTAAATTCATCAAGTTACTTGATTTTGTGCCTTAGATGGATTCAATGTAGTGTAGTGTAGTGTAGGCTTTAGTTATGTGAATAGAATCACTGTTTAGTAGTTACCTAAACAGAAAAAAAATGGGAAGTATTTTTTTCCATAGTAACAATTTGTGCAAAATTTAAATGTCTTTTCTGTTTTGCCTCATTGGTGTTCAGTTAGTTATTTAAATTGAACATATTTTGTGAACTTGGGAGGTGGAGTAAAAGGGTAACTCATTGTGTTCAATTTAATGATAATTGCAAATGATTGGGAGCAGACTTCAGTAGTGCTATTCTCGTCATTTTTTAATTAGTAGCTATTCTATAATTTCTTTTTCTGGAATGATTTTGGGTCATATTAAGGACGAAATTTTATAATTATAATTACAATTTTTAGGTGACATAGGTTAGGAGAACTGGTAAGTGTATATGCTCTGTACAATGGGTAAACCTGAGTTGCCAATCTCATCACCCAAATGACAACAATATTGCATAAAAAAGGACATAATTGAAAATAATGTCACCAAATTATGAGAAATGCACATCAGCATCTTATATAGCATGACAAATGATTAGAGCATCAACTTCTTCCATGCCTGGAGTACAATTACATCTCATACAATTTCACATTTTTGCATTTGTTATATAGTTAAATTAATAAAAAATCAACATGCATTTATGTCAAGTGTTGGCCTGCAAGCATATATATATATATAATTGAGTTTTCAAGAAATATTTATTTATTACATTGATATTATATACAATTTGCATTTGTTACATGCATTTTTTTTTTTTTTTGCATTGGTTATACTTATATTGTTGCTGATGCTTTTTTGTTAAAAAAAAAAAAATTATGTAAATGACAAGCACCCGAGATTCTATTGAGGTTGATGAGGAGACCATCAATATAGAAGAGGATAATAATATTGTTGAATTAGAAGATAGAGCAGTTGGAATGACAACAAAGAAATCAAAAAGAGCTAGAAAATTAAAATCAGTTGTGTGGAGTTACTTTGAGTTGGTGGAGAGAAAGAATAAGAAAAAATTTGCTAGATGCAAGGCTTGTGGGAAGAGTTATGCAGGTGACAGTAAGTATGGGATAGGTAACCTAAAGCGTCATATACCTGTGTGTCCCAGAAAAGATACTAGAGATAAGGGTCAGTGTTTATTATCTCAAACTGATGGATCAGTAGTGAATGTTAATTTAATGATGGTGAGTTTAGGGAATTAGTTGCAATTGTTGTTATTATGCATGATTTGCGATTTCAATTTATTGAGAGGGTAGCAATGAAAAATTTGTTGTGT
Organism: Balakata baccata; assembly: GCA_949630135.1. NCBI lineage: Eukaryota > Viridiplantae > Streptophyta > Magnoliopsida > Malpighiales > Euphorbiaceae > Balakata > Balakata baccata. The sequence goes on from CATIWF010121123.1 coordinate 33,799, forward strand.
TATTGAGACCTGGTTTGAATCTCGTATCAAGAAACACTTGTAGGGCAAATTGTGTGAAGATATTTAACAGAGAAAAAGTTAAGGTAAAATCTATGTTGGAGTCAACTTTGGGAAGAATATGTTTAACTTCTGATTGTTGGTCTTCTATTACAACTGATGGATGTATATGCTTAACAGGACATTTCATTGACAAGGATTGACATTTGGAAAAAAGAACATTAAACTTTTGTTATTTGTCTCCTCCTCATAGTGGGGTAGCTTTATGTGAAAAAATCCATACTTTCCTACGTAGTTGGCAAATTGATACTAGAATTGTTTCTATTACTTTGGATAATGCAACTGTCAATGATGTGTGTGCTGATTTGTTAAAAAATCTTTTGGTTGCAAAGGGGGGCCTTTCAAGTAAAGGGGACTTTTTCATATGAGATGCTCTGCTCATATCTTGAACTTGATAGTTCAAGATGGCATGAAAGACATTGATGATTTAATTGCAAAAATTAGAAAAAGAATTAAATATGTGAAGGGATCTCAAGCTAAGAAAATCAAACTTTTGGAGTGTGTTGGTCTTTGTGGTTTAAATTCAAAGAAAGGTCTTCGACAAGATGTTAACACAACATATTTGATGCTTAACAATGCTTTATATTATCAAAATGCTTTTATGCATCTTCTAATGAGTGATTCAAATTTTAAGCATTGTCCATCATTTGATGAGTGGGCTAAGGTAGAAAAGTTTTGTGAGTTCCTACAAGTTTTTAATGATATTACTTGTCTCTTTTCTGGTGTTAAATATCCAACAGCAAATCTTGTTTTCCCTTTGTTGTTCACTGCCCATTTAACTTTGAAAGAAAAAATGAGTAGTGATGATGGGTATATGAAATCAATGGCAGAGAAGATGTATGGAAAATTTCAAAAGTACTGGTCTGAATATGCTAGAATATTGGCTATTGCAGTTATTTTAGATCCTAAGCACAAGCTGAATTTTGTTGAATGGTGCTATAAGAAGTTGTTTGGTGATAAGGGGGTAGTAGATGAGGCTATAAAAGTAAGAGATGACTTGTTCAGTTTATGTTCTGAGTATATAACTGTTGGAAGTTCATTTTGTCACCCCAACTACTGGATCAAAATCAGCATCATTAATGGACAGTGATGCATTCCAATCTTGCACTACTAAAGATAAACTGAAGGTACAAGTTGTATTTGTTGTTTAACTTTGCATGTTTTATCCATTTTTAGTTATTCATATATGAAATAACACTAAATTTTCTAGGAGTTTGACTCTTTAGTTATTCAAACTTGAAAAAAGATTACTTTTTGTGTTATTTTTTCATGATTTTGTAGGAGCTTGACTCTTTTGAATGTGATGATGTTAATTCTCAAAAGAGTCAGCTAGAACTCTATCTTGATGAGCCAAGGATGGAATGAAAAATTAAATTAGATGTGTTAGCATATTGGAAGGGGAACCAATATAGGTATCCTCAAATTGCAGCCATGGCTCGTGATGTTCTAGCAATTCCTATGACAACAGTAGCTTCTGAAAGTGCATTCAGCAATAGTGGAAGGGTTTTTGATCAATATAGGAGTGCACTTAAGCCTGATGTGGTGGAAGATTTGGTGTGTTGCAGAGATTGGTTATTTGGAGATCAAGGTATACTCTAATTTTAAGCTTTCAAAATTCAAATTATTTTATGTGTTTATTTAATTATTTATACTTAACAATTAATTCTTTCATGTTTACTTTTATAGATGCAAATAAAATGGAGATGGAAGAACTTACAAAAGACATGATGGAGTTTAACTTAGATTCCATGGAGTTGGATAATAATCATACGAATTGTCCTTCTTCATCTAATCATGCAATTTAATTTTAGATCATGTTTATTTAGGTGAACTTGTATATTTATATTTGTGTTCATTCGAAACTTGTATGTTTGTGTTTATTTGCAAAAATATTTGAATTTTGGTGCTGTAATAACTTAATTTGGACATTGCTTTAGACAAAATTTTCAATTATTTGAGAAATATTTGTTAATTTTTAAGTTATAATTGATATACATGTTAAATGGATCATGTTGGGTTAAGTGGGTTGTGTCAGATTGCATGATACGTCGTGTTCGTGTAACTCGTTTAATTTTCGTGTTGACACGATTATTAAATGGATCGTGTCCGTGTCGACCCTAATAGTGTCAACTGAGCAAGTCAACCCGACACGAACAGGACACGCCAACCCATTTTGACACCCTACAAAAAAGTACAGAAAGTTTGAACATGCATGCACACAATATGCAGTTTTCCATGGAAAGTAAATGAAGATAACCATCTAACCTGTTTAAGCCCTATAATGTTGTCACCTTCCATTATTTTCTCCCAATCAAATCTCTCAGCAATACCATAAAGCAAATCTGAAATTTGTTCATATTTCATAGGACGTAAAGTTCCGAGTTCAAATCCAAACTTCTCATGTTCTGTACCTATTCTGTGAAGAATCACAGATTTAAATTAGCAAACAACTTGTTTGAAAAATCCATCAACTACAAAAATCCTCTATGTTGAAAATAAAGAACCCAAACATTGAAGGATATAAAAGCATTGCTACCAAGACACCAATAATAAACTCCTCTTCAATGGAAGGTAGCAGTGATACAGCTAGAAAGGCATAAGTAGTACATGGTTAGAATGCTCACAATAGAACATAAGGACTAGAACATCATCCTTCTTATATACTTCAGTTGATTGTAACCAAAGCAGTCAACTTTTAAACCTTAAGTAAAATAACATTATAATCATTATAACAGCAATATGTAAGCCTTAAATGAAGAACAACAAAATATGTCTCGTGTGAAACAATAAATCCATAACACACGGAAGGAAACACATGAAATGAGCAATTAATAAGATAATGAAGGTACTTTAGCTTAGTGAAAAGCAAAAAAATTTTCGTAAACAATTTTGTACCTCCATTTTTCCTTAGGCTTGCAGCCAGAAGCAAGGTATCCTACAAGATCCTCTTTAGTAAGTGGTTCAGTGGCAATCACTGCATCTTCTGTAGGAGGACTTGCAGCAACAATCATTTCTTTCCCTCTTCTGGTTCTCAACCATGATCTTTCTAAACTTGACATCTTGGTTGAATTACATGACAATGAAGATAATCTAACACAAGTCTCCTTCAATTGAGATGCTTCTATGCTATTGACCACAGAGAGAGCCACATTGTGTCTGGTTTTACCCCGTGTTATCTCAGCAGGGACACAGTATGATGGACCTGCCTGAGAAATGAGAGTCATGCCTGCAATAATACACGTTCGTCCATTCAATTACAATTAACAACCCATAAAGCAACAACTAACCACTAACCCAGCATCCAAAAATAGTTCATAAGCATGAATTTCCCGGTTTCACCCAACAGCAAAAGGCTAACCAAGAAAGTTTTTTTTTTAATCAGAATCATTTTGACGGCCAAAAATCCATTTCATTTTATTTCACGCATTACTCAGCATTATTATAAGTTTTAGCAATCGGTCAATATGTTTGGTCAACAGCAAGAACGATATCAATAATGCCGTCCTCAACTAATTACTGATGCTTATCACTTGTCTTAAAAAGAATAGCCTGATGCGTTTCACAGAATGATTTTATCACAGAATGATTACTCAGCATCATTATAAGTTTTAGCAATCGGTCAATATGTTTGGTCAACAGCAAGATCGATATCAGATAATGCCGTCCTCAACTAATTACTGATGCTTATCACTTGTCTGAAAAAGAATAGCCTGATGCGTTTCACAGAATGATTTTATCACAGTAATCGATTCGTCAAACAGTCTCATATTCAATAACAATGTAGAGAATTACATTAATGCATCTAATGCTTACTAATGCAGAATAAGTTTTCCTTACACAATCAATTGGAGATTAAATTTCACACTTCGTAAAAATAACTTAAACATATTAACCGCCAGATATCCAAAACCAGAGCACGCGTTAAAATCATAAACGACAAACACCAAAAGTGAATCAAATGAACGTCGAAATTTACCAAAAGATGATGGCAGCCTAATTTTTAATCCCACGAATTTTGCGTGCAGAGTACAAATGATTTCAAAAACCAGATAAGAGCGAGTTACGTGTTAATTGACAAAGATAAAACAGAGATAGATAAGAGAAATTGCCTAAATGAATAAACAAAAGAGAGGGAGAGAGAGACCAATCTTAGGGTTTGATATGAAGATGGCGATTAGATGAGGATGATAAAGCTAGCGTTTCTGAGCTTCAAGCTTTTTCTTTCCAGTGAGTAGCTTTCACCAGAATGATATATCGGAGAAAGGAAAAGCTTCTTTCAGGAAAAGCAGGGAAGGACACTCGGTTGCTCTTTCCGCTGAGAGTGAGTGGTGTAGAGAGGACGGGGATTAAATAGTGCAGCTGCAGCACTGCGTTGCTTCCTCTAAGGTCCACTTCAATCCGGCTGCTTACACGTCAGCATCTTTTTTGATTCTTGGGGAATCATCATCATCCACTTTCCCACTTTGTGTGTGCCCTTTCTTTTCTAATTATTACAGTTTTTCCTTTTTCTTGCCTTTTTTTTTTCAAACTTTAGCCATCCCTGGGTCCAAAAATTCAATGGAATTTAATTTTTTTAACATTTTACATATTGGATTTACTAAGTTACGTAATATATTATATAATTGAATTGATAGCATAAATAGATTTTTATTTTTTAATAATATAATAATATATTAAAAAATTTATTCATTTTACAGTTAGTTTTTTTTATTTTTTTAATATAAATGATATAAGCATAATATATTTCTGTATTTATTCTATTTTATCCATTTAGTCTTCTGAAATATTTTTTATTTATTTTTACAAATTTGTATTTTATAAAAAAATAATAATAATTTTTACTCCAATATTGATATGTCACCGTACCAGAAAAATAAAAAAATAGATTAGAAATGAAAAAAATGAACACAATCACCATAAGCAAGTAATGAATATACTTTAAATTGTTAATAAAAAAATAATATTTTTCTAATTTTATCCATATATTATTTTTAACGAAGTTAATTTTATTAGAGTAATTACAATTTATTAATTTGATTTTTCTATCATGATAATATAATTATTATATATATTTATAACTATTAAATAATAATTTTAATATTCATAAAAAAAATTAAACCACAGTTGGAATGAAGAGGGGAATGATATTTATGCCAAACATAAAAGTGTCCGTACAGCTAAAACCGAAATATTAAATTTATAAACCAAACTTTACATTTAATCAAATTAATTAGAACAACCATCCAATGTAATCCAAATATTTTACTTAACATATAATATATTTAAAATATTATTGAAGTTTTGCAAGTTGGGGATGACAACGCACTTCATAATGAAAGCTTATTATTAAACTATTACTATAATTAATGATTTATAAAATATTTTCCAACGTATTTGTTTGGAATCTAAGAATGATGATGCATTTGATGACGCATATACAGTGATATGAATATATAGTTAGATCCCATGTCATGTC
>CATIWF010121125.1:0-40951 GCA_949630135.1 Balakata baccata
AGTGATTGCTTAGCACTCTTCCAAGATATTGCTCCTCCAACTAATAGAAACATATAACCTAAAGTAGATTTTTTGATATCTTGGCATCCCGCAAATTCGGAATCTGAATACCTAATGATCTCTAGTTTTTTCGACCTATTATATATGAGCATAAATTCTTTCGTTCCCTGTAAATATCTCATCACCCTCTTAGCCGCAACGCAATGCTGTCTACCCAGATTGCTTTGGTATCTACCTAACATCCCAACAATAAATGCAAGGTCTAGATGAGTACAAACCTGTAAGTACATCAAACTGCCTAATGCTGAAGCATAAGGAACATCATGCATAAGATTGGTTTCAACTTGATTTTTAAGGTACTGAGCGAGACTAAATTTGTCTTCTTTACTCATGGGGGTATCATGTGGTTTATATCCTTGCATGTCATACCTTTATAGTACCTTTTCGATATAGGCCTTTTGTGATAACCCTACAATTCCCTGAGAACGATCTCGATGAATCTGGATTCCTAATACAAAAGATGTTTTACCAAGATCTTTCATTTCAAAATTCTCATAAAGAAATTTCTTTGTTTCATGTAATAAGCCTACATCGCTACTAGCAAACAATATGTCATCCATATATAAAATTAAGAAAATGCATTTACTCTTACAGAACTTATGATACACACAATCATCAACTGGATTTATATCAAATCTGAAAGATAAGACCACTTGATGAAATTTATGGTACCATTGACGGGAAGCCTATTTAAGTCCAGAGATGGATTTTTTTAATTTGCATACCTTTTGCTCATAACCATTGGATTCTAAGCCTTCCGGTTGAATCATATAAATTGTTTCATCAATGTCTCCATTGAGAAATATTGTCTTAACATCCATCTAATGTAGCTCTAAGTCATAGTGAGCCTCAAGTGCCAAAATAGTTATGAGAGTCTTTCGAGGAAACTGGAAAGAAAGTCTATTTGTAGTCAATACCTTCCTTTTGAGTAAAACCTTTAGTAATAAGACGCGTTTTGTATCTTTCCATATTGCCTTATGAGTCCTTTTTAGTTTTAAATACCCATTTACAACCTATGGGTCTCACCCCTTTAGGCAATGGTACTAGTCCCAAACATCATTGTCCTTTATAGATTTTAACTCTTCATTAATGGCATCAATCCAACTTCGAGCATTCGAACATGAAGTCGCTTCATGGAAGTTAAATGGGTTATCTTCCAATGAATCAACATTATCCTAATGTTCATTAAGAAATATAATGTAATCATTTGGAATTGCACTTCTTCGCTCTCTCGTGGATCTTCTTAATGGCACTACTTTTTGAGGTTGCTCAAAGGCCTCTGAGTTTTGATGACGCAGATTTATAGGAAGCTCAATATTGTCCTGTGGAACTGAATATTGTTTATGATATGGAATTTCATCAGGAATAAATCCTGAACAAAAGCCGGGAACAACTATTGGTTGGAAGAGGAACATTCTCCTCCTCAAAGACAAAATTGGTTACCTTATCTTCACACCCCACCCCCCCAAACCTCAACATCCTCAAAGAAATTAGCATTTCCTGTATTAAAAAATGTTTTACCTTTAGGATCATAAAATTTACAACCCCGTGACATTTTAGAGTAACCTATAAAGTAACTAATAATTGTTCTTGATTCCAATTTTCTTTTGTTTGGCCTATATAGCTTAGCTTCAGTTGGGCATCCCCAAACAAGTAAATGCTTTAGGATTAGTGCTTTACCTGTCCACAATTCATATGGGGTTTTGGTTGTAGCCTTAGTAGAAACCCTATTAAGAATATAGATTATCGTCTTTAATGCTTCTCCCCAAAGTGATTGAGGCAAGGTTGTATGACTAATCATATTTCTTACCATATCCTTAAGGGGCCTATTTCGCCTTTCTGCTACCCCATTCATGCTAGGAGATCCTAGCATAGTGTACTAAGGAACGATCTCACACTCCTCTAGGAATCTAGCAAATGGACCTGGACATTGTTCACCAGTATTGTCATTTCTACTATAGTATTCACCACCATGATGAGATCTAACAGATTTTATACTTTTGCCTAAATGGTTTTCAACTTCGGCCTTAAAAACTTTGAACATGTCCAATGCCTTTAATTTTTCATGTATCAAGTATAGGTAACCATAACGAGAGTAATCGTCTATGAATGTAATAAAATATTGTTGACCATTCTAAAAAGCTATAGGAAACAGCCTGTATATATCCGTATGTATTAATTCTAAGACATCCTTAGCTCTCTCGGCTTCCACTTTTCTCTTGTTTGTTATTTTTCCTTTTATACACTCAACACATATTTCATTATCTAATGAAATATCAAGTGTATTGAGTATTCCTTCTGACACAAGCCTTTCAATTCTCTTTTTAGAGATATGACCCAAACATTTGTGCCATAATGAATAGGAATTCTCATTGGTTAATTTTCATTTAATGCCTCATGTACCCAAAAGTTTAGAATTATAATAGAGACAATATTGCCTGTTACCAAACGAACAAAAATAACCTTCCTTGTCCAAAACTGAAACCAAATTCTATCTAAAGGATTGTACAACAAATGTCTCATTTAATTCTAACAATAAACTAGACTTCAAAGACAATCTAAATACTCCTACTGCTTGAACTTCAACTCTAATGTTGTTCCCCATGTAGATGAATCTCTCATCATCAGTTGGCAGATGATAATGGTGGTAACCCTTTCTTCATATGCCAAGCGTGATATTTTAGGCAATACTTTTTCATATGAGAAGAGTCCTTAAAGAAAAAGCACCTTGTATCCTTAGAATCCTTGGACTTTTACTTCTTCTACTTCTCATTGTTGTTTGCAGTCTTATTGCCCTTGAAAGAAGATGCAAAATTTGCACTCTCAGTTTTCTTATGTCTCATCCTATCATCCTCTTGTACAACTTGTGAGATGAGCTTATTAACCATCCATTTTTCCTTCTAACAATTGTAGCTCACCTTAAACTAACTGAATTAAGGAGGCAAAGACATCAAAATAAAGTATACCAAAAGATCATTTGGGATATCCAACTTCAATGTCCTCAACTTTGAGACTATACCAGACATTTCGAGAATGTACTCCTGAATATTTCCTGAACCATTGTGCCTCGTAGAGGTCAATCTACGTAGAAGCGTAATTGTCTCTGCCTTATTGCTGTTAACAAAGCGCTCTTCTAACTATTCAAGAAATTTCAAGGCATTTTTCTCTTTTCCTATGGCCGTAAGAAAAGTTTCTATTCATGATCATGAGACTCATGCGATTTGAGCACTCCTAGTGAGCCATTTCTCTCTGCTGTTCGGAGGTACTATCATTCGTTAGCTCAGCTGGGCATGCCTCCCTCAATATTAAGTCCAGATCCATACATCCCAGATAAATTGAGACAGTCTCTTTCCAAATTTTGAAGTTAGTTCCATTTAGTTTAGGGATGTTATTCATATTGACAATAAATTGAGCAGTGGTAATCGCATTAACTACAAAATGGGGAACATAGAAAATGAGTAATTAATATTTTAAGTGGAAAAACAAAACAGCATGACTAAAATCATAACAATTATCCCATCACAAGAAGATTGGCGTGACACTGAATCTAGTCTTTGGACAGAGAATCAGCTCACAGTAAGCTTCTTGTTGCAATGATTAAGTATTCACAATAAAATCCAGCTAGTGTTAATCTTCCTTTGGACCGACTTAACACTCACAATGGACACATAATAATTATTAAGCTCACCATCACATGTGATTATGCAATTCTACCTAATGGTAGTTACCCTCCTTTGGGCTAATAGTTACCCGTATGAAATACTAATCATAACATCTCAATAGTTCTAATTAATAGTTTAGCAATCATAAATTGTTATGAAATAAAATGCATGCTTACATGCATTCAAAACAAAACACTGCATTTAAATTTCTATTTGAATTGATATTATTTATTTATTTAATATTGGTCAAAGTCAATTCTATGGTCAACTCTAAATCAAAGAGAATTATGCATCAAAATGGTCAAAATGGATCAACTGGTCAAAAGTCAAAGTCAACATTTGATTTGGTCAATACTAGACCGGGTTGGGTCAACCAAAGCCCGGATTCTATACCAGCCATATGGATATATTTAATTATTATTATTATTATTATTATTATTATTATTATGTAACCATAACTTAAAAGAAGCCTAAAACTAATTGTCCTTCGGAAAAGAAAAACTAATAGAGACATGCCCAAAACATATAGCCCATAACTAATAAGCTAGCTCAACTTCTTTTCTGATATTAAAATTAGCCCATGATTCTAAAATCACCATTCCACACCCAAAACACCTTAAAATATGAACCCAAAATTTTGTTCTGCTGGACTTTAGACTCTTGGACCCAAAAGAACACCCAGGCCCGTCACATTATTAGGATAAATAACCCAAAATTTAACCCAGATTTTGAGCTCATGTTCTTTTAAACTAAAGACCCAGAATAACCAGCCTAGGCCCATATCATTAAGACCCAGCCCATTGACCATTTAAAACATCGACCCAAAATCTATGACCTATTAAACCCTAGTCTGATAACTTGAAGAGTTATCCCTCTCCGCATTCTAGCCGCCACCCACTTTCTCCTTAATATGCACATTCTCCTTCTCTTATGGTAGTAGCTTCCCTTCTGCCCCCCTTGTGGTTTAGCTTATAATAATTCATAACCAAGTTACCATTATGTAAATATAAAAGTTTACAATTAAATCATTCATAAATATTAATAGAAAATTTATAAATATTCATATCTAATTTAAAAATTAACACATTTTTTATCATTTTCTTCTTTTAAGACTTCAATGCACCGGAAACTCTAGTATTTCTATTTAACTTGTATCCATATAGTGTCTATCCTAAAATATTATAAAGTTATTTCAGTAACTTATAAAAAAAAAAAAAGGTTGTAATAAATATTTAGGTTTAAGATGAAAATTAATTAAGTTTATATAATTAGAATTTTAAATTATTGTGATTATATGATAAATTTTATAATAAATATAATAATAATACTATTATTATTTTGAAATAAATTAAAATTTATGTAATAGAATTGTGTTCCTCCAAAAAATGTTTAAAAAATAATTTTGTAATAGAATAAATTACTTATATAATAGTTTATCATTAATTAATTTAATTTATTATGAATTTTATATGCCATAATTTTTATGAAATTCTATTTATAAATGAGTTTAAAAGAAGACTAATTTATAGTTAAATTAATAATTATCATATACAAATTTTTTATATAGTATTGATCAACTTGATCTCATAATTTATTTGACAGATTCTATTTAAGCCTTTAGCAAATAATAATATTTTTCTTATTTTAAATATTAAATAAGATATACTCTTATATGTTTCGAATTTTTTACTTTTTAATATTAATTTTTCAAATGTTTTTAAATTTTATATTCAAATTATTTTTTAAATAATATAAAAGGTACATTATTAGATTATATATTGTTGTATAAATTATATTGTTTTCATTAATCACTATCTATATATATAAGATTGTATTTTATAATATATATATATATATATATATATTATTAAGGATAAAAAAATATTTATAATTATTGAGTCCTCGTGGAGTAAGGGACAAGGATTCTCGTAGGGTGGGGAGTGTCATCCTCGTTCTTGCCCCGCCCCACTCAATGAAAAAGGAATTTTTCCCATCCCGGTCCCCATGGAGGAGTTAGTCATGGAATTCCCACCTCATTTAGGGCAAAGCCCCGCGGGGAATGGAGATTCCCCACCTCATTGCCAAGCCTAAGTTTATATTTATCTCAAATTTCATATTATTTTAAATTTATTCATAGTAAATAGATGGTCCTCTTAAAATTCTAGTTTGTCCATTATTAAAAATTATATATAAAATAAAGGTAGTAAGTAATGTAAGATTATTTTATTTGTCTCTCCTATTCTCACTTTTATATATACTAGTTTTTCATTAACCATTTTTGCACGTGATTATTAAATATTATACTTATCATTAATTACCATTTGGTTTTTATATAATTTTTTTAATTAATTTATTTCGTCTTAATATGACATTTTATTCATAGTAAATTATAAGAATTCATATTTATCTCAAATTCCACCAAATTATTAATTTGTCTATTATTAAAACTCATATATAAAATAGAGATATTAAATATTTTACGGTCATTTTACATATTTTTCCTATTACATGGTTTTTAATAATCAGATTCATCATTATTTTAAGTTACATTTAATTTAAATAGTAATAATAATTGTTAATTATATTTGATTCTTAGATCATACTATATAAAAAAAACCACGTCAAATTATCTGATCCATTAATTATCTTGTCCATTATAATTGTTAATTAATTAAAGGTAAATAAATCTAGCTCATTGAAATTTAATGATAAATTGACATAAGTAAAAAATATAACCTAAACATGTAAATATATCTTTAAAGGCCGTTCTTATTCTTAATTTGATTTCCTTCATAATTCAATTCATTTTTTTGTTGGGAGTTAAGGATAACCTCTCATAAGAAATATTGAGGAGATTTTCATATAATAATTGCATGTTTAAATTATAAGAAAAATTATTATTTATCTTATGTGGTTTAACATGTTAATTTATTTACTATATACAAATTATTTTGTCCATTATATCTTTTTACCATGTCTTTTTAATATTTTTTAATTATTTTTTCTTTCTTTTTGATATTAATTATTTGTTTTTTATATATATAAAATATAGTTACCTAATTCTAATAGAATTAGACTTCTAATTAATAAATTATTAATATTATTTAATAATAAATTAAATTATTAAATGGCAATATTAACTCAATTAACTAATACAATCAGATTGATTTTTTAATAAATTTATTTGTCCCCCTATTTCCACTTTTATATATACTATGATTATGATATTTATTTTCATAATTTTAAATTTAATTTTAATTATGGCATAAAAATTTATAAGAAAACAATGTATATTTGTAATATGATCTTGATATTATATCCGATTCATTTTTTCTGCGTTACTAATCGGTTTGAATTTGCACTGAACCGATTCATAAAAAAGTAAAACATATTTTTTTAACCTTAAGGTTTTATGTATTCAAATTCACTTATCCTAATTATGAAATGATGAAAATATTTTATCATAAACTTTAATGGGTTTGTATAAATAGACATCAAGTTTGCATTGGAGTAATCTTTAATAGAAACATGAGTATACAACTTTTTTGTTTTAGTGAAATTTATTCTTTTTGTTGAAAAATAAATTGATATTCATTGACAATAAAGATTTTAGTACAAATATAAATACTTTAGTTAAATCAATCTATACTACGTATCTATTATTGCACATATAATCTAGGTTTGGAGTACAAGTCCATAGTACCAATGCTAGATTTGTTATGAAAATAAAAGTTAATATAATTTAAATAAAATTTTTTATAGAATTGAATATAATTATAAAAATATGGAAAATTCAGAATTTAATATAATATTTTCCTTAATTCTAATAAAATTTAATATTGATAGAATAGAAAAATTACCGTCATTTTTAAATTAACGTTTCCAACGGGTTGAATTCTAAAATTATTATCTTTTATATAAGTATGTTTTGACATCTATATAAAAATATCTTTATTGAGACATAAATAAGTATAACGATAAATACAATAAGTTGCAAAATTGCATAAATATAATGAAAACATATATATTTTTTAATGAAAAAATTAACTAAGTTTCAGTTTATCATTAAACATTATATATAAAAAATAGATAGTAAGTACTATTACAGTTATTTTGTATGTCTTCTTTATTCTCAATTATCCATGTGCGATGCACGTGGTTTTTAATAATTAGACTCATCATTATTAAATAAATAATAATTGTAATCTTGTTCAGCAAATTAATTTTAGTTACTTTGAGTTATCATGTAATTAAATCATATTTAATTTAAATAGTCATAGTTGTTAATTGTATTTGATTCTTATATTTTTTATAAAAGTAAATTATATTATACTATGCGCGTAAATTTTAAAAACTTAACTCGTTATATATATGATTAAAATAAATTCATTATTGAACTATATAAAAATTATTAAGAAATTATTTTTTCTTTTTAATAATAATAATAATAATAATAATAATAATAATAATGTTCAATGAAATCCGATTCAAACATATATATTTGTATAATAGTCTAATAATAAATATTTGATACTTAATGAATATAAAAATATAATATTTAACTACTATATAATATATATTACCTATTAGTTAATTAATTACCACGAAATTATATATATTCCATTTAACGATTATATAATGTACATTTAGTTATAAATTACTATAATTGATCATCACATACTTACCTACTCCTAATAGAATTGAACTTCTAATTAATGAATTATTAATATTATTCAATAATAAATTAAATTTTTAAATGATAAAATTAATTCAATTAACTAATATAATTAAATTGGCTTTTTGTAAATTTATTTGTTTCTCTATTCCTACTTTTATATATAGTATGATTACGATATGATATCATGTTGATTTTTTAATTAATTAAAATTGTTATTTTAATTTAATGGATTAAAATATATATAATTATAAATTTATGTTATATCAAAAAATTATAAGTAATATTATCCATAATTTTTATTTCTATGATATGTAATAACATTAATAAATATTTAAATATTGAAGTTTTCAATACAATTTCACTACAAAACGGTTTTAAAAAAAATATAATAATAATTTTGTGTTTAGATATCACAAAGATATTCAAATTTTTAAAAAAAAAAAAAAAAAAATTCAAACCATATAATTGGATTGGATTTTAATCAAAGAGTCAACAAATAATTCGATTTTAAATCTTTTTTACTTCATATTTGATGTGTCTATATTTGTTATAGTTTTATATGTATTTTTAGTTGTTTAGATTTATTGTTTTATGTGATTTTTGATTTGATTTGGTACTTAATTGTATTTTTAATATTTATAGGTCGTGAATGGTGGAAAGACGCATGGGGAGCATGTTATAAGGTTACATTGAGTTGCAGAAATGTTTTGGTTGGAGACCATTGGAACTGTTGAAGTAGCAAAAGGATGATTTATGGGAGAGGAGACTGTCACTTGCTTATGACAACTATCATGACCTCGTGACAAAGAGAGGACAACAAACTATTGTTCACGACCTTGTGACGCCTAGGCAGGATAAGACAACATGAATTTGTCACGACCTCGAGAGGCCCGTCGCGCTTGTGACGCCTTGAATGCAACAAAATTGTGTCTAGTTGTTCAAACTCGAAATTTAACAATTCTCTTGAGATTTTTCACTCATCTAAAAGGGAAATAACAAATTTGGGGAGTTGGACTTAGTTTAGGACTGAAATTAACTATTTATTTCATCTCTTTCTCTAGGATTAGGGTTAGCCACCATTAGAGATTTCTTTAATTTTCTTCTTCTACTCTTTCCATTTACACGTGCAAGGGACTTCTCAACATGCAACTCGATTTGACAACAGATTTGTTGATGGTCAAAGGATATTTTGCTTTTGAAAATTGATTGGACTTGGGCTTGAATGATTAGAGACTACTATCTTCAAATTTCCAAATTTTATTGATATAAGGGAGCATCATAATATTTCTTCTTCTTTTTAGTTTACTGTAATTTTAGTTTGACTATGAATATTAGATTGATTTATTTAGTATTCATGTTAGGCTAAATTCATTTTGGGTGCTTGGTTAGCAACCCAAATTTTGTAATGAACTCCCTTTATTTTATTGAATGAATTATTATTTCCATTTCAATTCAATTTGTGCCTTATTAATTTTCTAGTTTAATGATTGATTGGCCACCAATAATTTCTAGTTTAATGATTGATTGGCCATCAATGATTGAATTAGGAATGAAAATGTTAGGGTTTGATTATTAGACACATCATCTTTTGTAATGCCTACTAAATAGGGCTTAGTTGAAACATATGAGTAAATGACACATGAAGGGTATTTTGGTAATTTAAAAGTAAGAATTTAAAATATATGTATAAATGAATTAGTTTTGGAAACATATGAAATGTGTATTGGAGATATATACGAGGTATATGTGACATGATAAAGAGTATAAAAATTTGATTTAAGATGATATAATTGAGTTAATAGATGAAGGAAGGGCAAATGGATGGTGTACTAAAGGTATATGAAGGTATATATGAGGTATATGTAAGGTATATTGGTCAATTTTGGCTTTGATTTGAAGAGAAGTATGAAAGAAATGAAAAAAATGTGAAAAATCGGGCTTCATGCCTGTGAACAAAGTGTTCATGGCCATGAAGGTCGTGGTAAAATGATAAACATTGACTTTTTAAAACAGCTGCTACAGTAGATGTTCATGACCATTAAGGTTTTTATTCATTGTCATGAAGGTCTAGTATATATAAGCTTTTTGCACGATCTTATCTTCCTTTTTCACAATCTTTTCAACTCTCAAAACCCAAGCACCGTTCATACACACCCAAAAACCCTAAGAGAGTGATTCTTGATGGATTTTTGAGTGATTAAATACCAAAACCAATAGTGAAACTGAGATCAAAGTGAGATTAAGAGATTTACTAAGGAAGAAGATGAAGTTGGATAGAGAAAGTATGGAGGTTAAGAGAGCTCGGGTCTTCCACCAAATCAACTTTGTTTTCTCCTTATTTGGGTAAGATTTCATGTTTCCCCTCCTTTTTTAACTAGTTTGTGGTTGATTGATATGATTTACCAAAATTGGGTAGAAGCCCATTTTTAGATGGGTATGTTGGAGATGAATCTTTGGGTTGCTTGGGGGAAAACTTCCCTTTGAGCTTGATTAAGATGTTAAACTCATAATGGAGGAGGATTTAAGAAGAAAGAACCTAGTTGAAGGGTTTTTGAGTTTGGGTGGATAAACATGGCTTTGTATAGTTATAGATATTGATATATAGCTTGAGTTAATGAGAAATATTTGTGATTATGCTTAAGTGATGCCTTTAGAAGGTAGAATTAACCACCAAGGAGGCTAGGCAAGTTTAAAGCTTGGATTTTGAGTTGGCTCCATAGGAGGTAAGTACACATATGCATTTTAACTTGCCAAAATGAGATAACATGATATTGAATGATATGAAAATGTGATAGAGGGCCTATAGTTAGAAATAATTGATAATTAAAGCGAAAATGAAAGTACGTAACGTATTAATCATGTTTATGGGCTATGAATGATATAAGAAGGAAAGGAATTAAGATTAATGTTGATTAAATAATGTAGTTTTTGCACGCTAAATGCATTTAAAACTCGTAATGAGTAAGCAATGGTCATGATGAACTCACCATTGAGTTCCTTTCCACTCTCCAAGTCATCAAGGATGTCAAATACCCTTTTGGCTACTATGGGCTCCAATTTCGTCTCTTTGGCCAACCATAAGAGATGACAAAGCATCAACTTACTGATGCCTTTGAGTTTACAAAGGAGGGCCTCATGAACACCCAAGCCATGCATCTCTCTCCTCTTGATGTATGGAAAGGGATTTCTCTTGAAATAAGGCTTGACAAGAGATCAAATGTCAAGCACATCAAGACTCTCTCTCACTTCATCCTCCATCGAATCATCACCTTCACCATCAATGCAAGGAGTGAAAGCAATGAGAAAGTCACCTATGAAGACCTTTTCTACATCTATGCCATGGTTCACAATAGGCCTACAGACATGGCCCATCTTCTCCTAGACAAATTTCAGTCCATGGCATCCACCACCAAGGGCACAATTTCACTCTATGCCTAAATTACCTTTCTTGCAAGGCATCTCAAACTAATGGCACAAGAAAATTGTGTGCTTCTCACTTCCTCTCGCTCTCAATATGAAAGCTTCTTGGATATTCAATATCTTTTGAATTGCAAGGCAATTGGACGACCTTCTAAGGATATTGACTCCTTCTTCTATATCTTTGGGGAACATGGTGCCCAAAAGGCCACTCAAGAAGCAACAAGAAAAAGGGCAAAACTGTCTATAGGAGGAGAAGGCCCAAGTGCACAAGAGATGCCATCTCCACCACCACCACCACCTCCTCAACCTCAACAACTCACTTTGCAAAGTCTTTATGACTTTCAAATGCAATCCTTCACCACTTTGAAGGATATGATGCAAAATCTCCATTTTGATATTCAAAGCATGTAAGGGCAACTTAACTTGAATGTGTGTACCCATAGCTTTGAACATGCCCCACCATTTGAGGGGGAGCAAGGTGATGAGGAAGAAGAAGAAGATAGTGGAGATGAAGAGGAGGGTAATAAGGAAGAAGGAGATTATTAGTTTAGAATTTGTCTTTATCCATGATTATGTACTTTCTTTAACTCATTAATAAAAGTGTCTTTATCTTCTAAATATCTCTTTTTTTTTTTATATTGACAAAGGGGGAGAAGTAATATCTTAGCAAAAATTTAAAATTTTTAAGGTTAACTTTTTTGTCTTTTGCTTATTAATATGTTTTGCATCTTCAAATGATATGAAACTTTGAATACATATTACTTAATGTGTTAATTTGATTATAGAACTATCAATTTAATATTTTTTCCTAGTTTGATTGTCAAAATAAAAAAGGGGCAGATTGTTAACCGTAGGGTGATTGCTCTCTATTTTGATCTTGACAATCAAATTAATTATTACTAACATTCTTGTTAAGTGTTGTTTTGATAGTGTTCGAAGTTTCAGCACATTTGGTTAAGGTATCCTCATTGAACAACTCAAGAATTTCATGGAGACGTGTAACTCTCGACTGGGACAAGAAACTCCCAATAGGGACACAAGTCCAGACTAGGAAAACATTGTCTCTAAGTGCCTCAAAGTTTTAGTAGCAAAAGCAAACCGGGAAAGGGTATGTCCCGACTAGGACCGGCGTTGTCTAGACTGGGACACAAATTTCCCGACCAAGACTGCAGTGCAAACCAAACAAAGCAAGTGTCCAGATTGAAAAACTCTACAGGATGTTGACCCAATAGTTCCAGTAGCAAAAGCAGACCGGGACACTTAGTTTCCAGACTGAGAAAGGCTGCAGTCCGAGCAGAACATTCAAAAAGATGTGACTATTGAAGAGGAGACACCACCAAAGTGTGTCACATCATCAGAAAGTCAAAACACTCTTAGTCAAATTAACATCGGTCCCGACCAGGAATGGTAGTCCCGACCGAGACTCATTAAAAGCCGAGAAGATCCAAGTTCCTAGAAGTAGCATCATCAGGCAAGTCTCGACTGGGACACATGGAGTCCCGACCGGGACACTTGAATAAAAACTAGCCGTTGGGATTTTCAGCCAATCAGAAGCTGCCACGTATTACAATTGGGTAATTTCCGACCGGGAAAGCATAGTTCTCGACCAGGACACCTCTCTCTGCATACTGCATTTAATGCACTTATAAGAGAACGTTAAAAAGAATTATGGCACCACTTTGTAACGGCTAATTGGTAGGTAATCAGTATAAATACCTTACCAAAATACCTTACCAAAATACCATTTAATAAGATCTAACAACTTAACAAGTGCCAAAACTATTACAATTTATTGTCTCAAATCCTTTCATTAATTGTTTTTGTATAAGGATTCAAGTGTTAATCTTAAAACACTTGGGTTGTCTTGTGATTGGGTAGTATGAGCCAAATTACAAGGAATTGGTTTTTGTGTGAGCCACAAAACATAAGAAAAATTTGGGTTGAGTGTTAGCCTTGATAAAACACCTAGTTAGGAGTGAGCTTATTAAAACTCCAAAGATTGTAATCTAAGTGATTAGATTAGTGAATACCCAATCTAAGTTGGGGAAAGGAGTAGGGTTAGTTAACACCCGAACCTCTATAAAATTCGGTTCTCAATCTTCTCCTTTTCTTTTACTATCTTGTAAGTGCAAATTTTTTTTATCTTCTTACCAATTCATCCCCCTCCTTTTTGGTGATTGTTTGGGCAACAGCACTTGTGGAGCATGCCTATTATTGGCCCCAAACACATGATGACATCAAGCTATACTTGAAGACTTGTCTTGTGTGCTAACAAAATAAGGTAGAGTAACACCATCCAGTGGGCCTATTGGAACCATTGACTATGCTTAAGAAGCCTTGGAAAAGTATCTCTATAGATTTCATCATATGCCTACCCAAGTCCGATAGTTATAGCAACATCATGGAGGTGGTGAATTGATTTAGTAAGTTAGGGTATTCATCCCTATACCAACAAAGTTTTCCGCTGAAGATGCTGCTCGATTGTTTTTCAAGCATGTGCTGATGGGGCATTCTAAAGACCATTGTGAGTGATTGAGACATTCGCTTCACTAGCCAGTTTTGGATAGAGTTCAAATTATTGGGGTCTAAGCTCAAGGACTCCACAAGCTTTCATCCCTAAATCGATGGGCAAACCAAAAGAGTGAATGCATTGTTGGAGTTGTACTTAAGGTATTACATGAGTGCTAATCAAAGGGATTAGGCAAAATTGCTTGACATAGACTAATTTTCGTACAACTTGCAAAGGAGTGAGTTAATGGGAGCTAGTCCATTTGAGATAGCAACAGGACAACAACTAATGATTCCATATACATTGGCCATTGGATACAAAGTTCCTAGCCCATCCGCCTTCAAATTTGCCAAGGGTTGGCATGAGAGGTCCGATATGGCATGAACTTATTTGGCCAAGGCTGTGAAGAGAATGAAAAAGTGGGCCGATATGAAAAGAAAACACTTAGAATTCGAAGAAGGAGACTTAGTCACGGTGAAGCTCCTCCCACACCAAAGCCGAAGGTTTGCCAAGGTGCACAAAGGTTTAGTAAGGCACTATGAAGGCCCACTCCCTATCGAGAAGCGTGTTGTCAATTTAGCATATCGTTTAACTTTACCTTCACACTTGGAGTTGCATCCAGTGTTCCATGTGAGGTTGTTAAAGTCATTTCATGCTGATAAGGAGGAACCAAGTTGGATCGAATCAAAGAGAGCACCTATGGCCATCACTACATCACTCGAATGTGAGGCCGAAAAGATCTTAGCCCATCGAGTAATTCTAAGGTATGGCACCTATACAAGCTATGTTGAGTACTTTGTTGAATGGAAGGGGTTGTCACTTAGTAAATCAAATTAGGAGCATGCACTCACCCTTTGAGCCCACAAGGATGTTATTGAGGTGTACAAGGAAGCGACGAGGACGTTGCCACATTGAGTGGGGGAGAATGTCATGCACCATAGAGGTTTAACCGCAATTCTCTAGACTTCTTTAATGTTCAACTATTTAGGCCCCGATCGCGCGTGGCTATAAGTGGGCGTATTGGTCTAGTTGGAGTCTAAATCTAGATCCATGGAAAATTAACATTTTATAAGAG
Source organism: Balakata baccata (assembly GCA_949630135.1). NCBI lineage: Eukaryota > Viridiplantae > Streptophyta > Magnoliopsida > Malpighiales > Euphorbiaceae > Balakata > Balakata baccata. The sequence goes on from CATIWF010121125.1 coordinate 15,405, forward strand.
AAAATAAGTAGGTGTATTATCTTTTGGGAATTAAAAAGCTTGGTGCAAGAATTGAAAAATAAAATTTGCTCTACGAATAAAATCAGTATTTTTTTATTTGTTGGGAGATATTGTGTAAGAATTAAGGAATTGGTTGGTGAAGTATAATTTTCCATAATTAAAATTAACTAAGTAAATCAACCAATGAGAAAGAAGATTAAGTTAAATGGTGGGATCCATACATCTTAATTTGAGTATAAAAGTCAAATTTGGTGGACAGTCTTCACTTATCACCAAAGTCATCTTCTTCTCTTCTTCTTCCCTCTTGTAGCCGTCCCCCTCCCTAGCCCAAATCCTCCATTTTTGCTTCTTCAAACTACCAAAAAGAGTAGAAAAAAAGGGTTCAAGTGAGAGAAATCAAATAAGTAAAGAGTTTCCACCATAAATTAGAGAAAGAGAGAAAGAAAGAAAGAAGAAAAGAAGAGAAAAAGGAAGAGGAGTTGGAGGGAATTTTGGCCACCTTTGGAGAATTATCAAGGTGAATTTTTTCATATCAAATTCAACATTTTTACATGTATTTGAGTCCCTTGTAGTTGATTGTTGGTAATTTTGAGTTCACTTGTACTTACGGGCATTTCATATTGATACGTATATATAATATTAATAATCCAAAAATAATAAAAAGAAAATATGTCGAAACCCAAATACACCAAGTCTTGAACTAGAAAGTCATTCAATATACTTGGCTACACAAGGAAGCATCCACATGTTAACTTTAAATATCTCATGCTTATAGATTATGAAATCTACTCCTTGATCGAATCAAGGAATATAACATGTGCTAGTCTATCCGGATTAATAATGTCCCGTCTCATTAATCATATGACTAGAGATAATTTAGATACTAACATAATTACACATGATCAGAATCTCATTATCATGATCTCATTATGATTTCCTTCATGCTATGTTATGTATCAAGAACTTCATTAATTGATTTAAGATCACTATCAATTTATATATCAAATGAATACCAAATTAATGAAAATGCATTTTATTAATCAGATAAAATGTGTTAAAAAACTGGAAATGACAAAATTAAAAAAGGCTGGTAATGACAATTAAATAAAAAGCGGTTAATGGCAATAAATAAAAAGTCGGAAATGACAATACTTTAAAAGGCCAGAAATGACAATCCATATATTCCTATTAACGGGTTTAGATACATGTGATATGGACTTGACTAAAAATAATATGGAAAAACAAAGACAATAGTATGAATAAAGTTAATAAAAGCATGAGTTTGCATTCCTATAAATTAAATTCACATGGCATATTTAAATTGTGAATATATGTGGAATATTATTTGTGGCTTTTGATATTATTATTGTGGCATGTATAACACTTGTATATGCAACGTATGTATGATTTTTATCATATGAAGCACCGCTAAGCTAGTAGCTTAGCGCGGGTGATTTTCTCGTGCATATCTAAAAGTTTTGGAAACAGTAAAGTAGCTATAAGAAGAAGAAGAGAATCCAGATGCAAAGCAGCTTAGAGTCCCAAATGATTTTTGGTATATTTTATATAAAAAAAAAAGCTTTGTAATTAAGTTAACGATTTCCTACCATATAGAATATATATTAAGGTGTGAAATTCATATACTATGAGACTAATAATATCGTAAATATATGTTTTATCATTAAATTTCAGATTTTTGGTGTGTGTGGATTATTTATTTGGATATTTAAATATTTTTTTTACAAGAAAAAAAAAGAAATACCGGAAATGGAAATAGTAAAAAAAAAATTATATAAATGAGTAATGTCCACTTACCTTGCTAATCTACAACTTCTCCATCCAATTCTACACACTTGTAGATTATTCTAGAGCATTGTAAAGTATAAAATTATATAGATAATTCTAGATTATAAATGTACATCGTAGGATCAAATTGATCTTGGTTGCCCATTGAGGAGGTGGAGACCTATAAATAGGGGTGGCTAGTGGTTCAAAACTGACAGTTTCACGATTCAAAAAAATTTGAGCTAGCCGGTTCCATCAATTTTGAACTGGTCAGTTCCATCCCGATTCAGATTATTTATTTTTTTAATGTAAAATTAAATTTAAATTTAATAATTAAAAATAATTTATGAGTTAAAGAAATACAATTATGGTTAAAATAGTGTATTATTTATATAAATTGTAATTATTTGGAGTTAATTGTACAAATTGAAAGGAAAATTTAAGTTAGGATAATGAGAAAAGAAATAATAAATATTTAAGTTAAATTTGAGAAATGTTTAAAAGTAATAAATTAAAAAAAAATTAAGTGGAATATTTAGTTTTAATTTTAAAAATTATTTAAGCTAAATTTGAAAAAAAATGAAAGTAATAATGTTAAAAATTTATAAATGGACTATTTATTTGTAATTTTAAAAAATATTCAAAGTGAATTTGAAAAAGAATTGAAAAGAATATTAAAAATAATAAATTGGCTTGAACTTAATTTTTTTTACCATTAATTAAGTTGTCTACGTATCCTCTTAGTATTGAGAGGAATCAAAACCTACGTAGTTCTCTTACCTTTTAAATTTGTTGAATATCCCTTTACCTTATTTGATCTGAACCGCTAGTGTCGGATGTGCCAACGGTTCCTTCGGTCACAGAAATTAATTTTTCGTTGTATCTCTCTTTTTCAAATTCTTGTTGTCTTAGGGCTGCTTACTCCAATCAGCGACATATGCTTGAGCTTTAATTGATTTATAAGCTAAACTTGATCGCGTTTCGCCCAAAATATTATCTCCCGAACTAAATGCTTGTTCAACAGCAACCGTTGAAACTGAACATGCAAAAATTTGTTTTGCAATTTGGGCAAGGGACGAGATAAGTATTTTGGTGGCGACTCCACCGTTCAAGACACAAGAAACTCTTTACTTGCTTTACTATCGCCAAACTCAAAATCTGTTGTTAGATAAATGTCAAGTTCGGGTGAACCAGTGGATGATCAGAGTTTTTTTTTGTGACTTTTTAACATCAAACGATTACTCATTCTCACACTTATCAGTTCAACCTCTTCATGACTAGAACCAGTAAAAGTAGGAATATTATATAAATTACTAAATTTATTAAATAGATCACAAATATTTCTTCTAACTTCATTTACAATTGAATCAATACTAATATCCTCAATATCAATGCACTCATAATAGATTTGCAAATATTCATGTAACATTGTAATTTTACACATAGGATAAAAAATACAACATACAAGAGTAATCAAAGCAATTATTTTAAAATAAGATAACCACTTATGTCGCATGACAAATATAACATCATGCAAAATAACATCATTTATATACTCTTTAAACACATCAACAATATTAATATATTGAGCCAAAAATAAATGACATGTAGGATAATAAACACCACTTAAAATATATATTGTAACACCCTTGACTTTTCCACATGCATTATTACACGTATTCCATTTGGATATATTCATTTTATATATATCATTCACATGAAACACATGCATACATAGAGATTTTAGCTAGAACATGCTCACGAGATAGACCTGTCACATGTCGGTTTATTTCGATGGTATTGAATTGACATATCTAGTTATAATTTAAATAAGTACACAAGATATTGAAAATAAAATTAAATAAAATGATTAAAATTGAAATAAATAAAATTTGGCATAGTTAAATTTTTTTGATTGAACAATTTGACTAAATAATATTTTTAGCACTAGGTACATGAGAAAATAATAATAATAATAATAATAATAATAATAAAGTTAATTAATTAGTTAATTAGTTAGTTAAATGACAAAAAAGTTAAAAAAAAAAGAAACAAAAAAATTTAGAAAAAGGGACAAAGTTGAGTTGGTTAACTTGGAGGAAAAAGTTGTCTTTGGCCTCTTATCCACCATTAGTTTCTTCTTTTTTTTCTCTCCATTTTTCTTTCCAATTTCTTCTCAAAACTGAACCATAACTGGTCACAGGTGAGTTATTTATTACTTCCTTTATTGATAATCATGATTTGTACGTTGTTGGATCATGGTTTAGGTAGTATAAAGTGACTATCACTTATGGAATTTTTGGCAACAATCAATTTCTGCTCGGTTTCTTTCATGATAGAGATTGATTTTGGAGAAATACAAACATCAAACTTGTAGTTTCATGTCTTAGATTTATGAATATATAAATATTTTTGCATGATTTAGTGTTTATAAAAAGATATTGGCATATGATTTTGACTAGTTTGATTGTGGAACCTAGTTAAATCACCTACTGTTTTGATTAATTTTCTATATGATAGAGTTGATATATGAGGAAACTCAAACATGAAAGTTGTATATATCTAGGTTATCTAGTTGTATACTAAATTTTATGACCAGATTGTAGACGGATGTTGAGTTATTGGCAAAAGAGTCATGTATGTTCCATATTTAAGCTGCTTGCTTAGTGTTCTATGCAGGTCCAATCAGTTATTTACCAAATTTGAGCTCTTTATAGACATTATCTGTAAATGGTCAAAGCACCAAATTATAAGTTATGTCTTAGTAAATTTTGGCATAAAGTTTATCTCAATATGTTATGTATGTTGTGAGTTATGACCTTCAAAAATCAGACTGGTTTGGATGTCAACCCTATTTCTGACCAATCAAATTTACCCCACCATATGAGGACCTTAGAGGCAGAATGGATGCAAGTTGCAAACATGAAAAATATTTCATTTTAATATATATATGTTCATATAAAGTTTCATAAAAATATAACTTACATGTTGTAAGATATGGAGAAGCAAAATTGGTGTCCCAAAACTGTCTGAGGGCAGGAACATGGTAGAAAACAAAACATGCATATAAATTGTATAAAATATTCAACAATGGTCCAATTGTTCTAAAATTTATATATGTTATAGCCCTAAATATTATCTTTAATTAGAAATAAGAATCATATAAATTGGAATAGTGTAAAAAAAGTTATAAGCTACTGAACACATGAAGGTGATACTGCCATAATACCAAACCCTAATTAGTGGTCCATATTATGCATATTTCAATTTGTTTAAGTTTCACTAAGTTTATTTAGCTACCAATTCACTAAGTATACATCCAATTAGTCTCACATCATATTAGAGACCCCCAATGAAGCAAATGACAGTAAGTTAGAGGCTCGATATCAAAAGAAAATGTGAGTTTAATTATCAAACGATTTCTTTGGTACATGTGTTTCTTGCATACTATGTGCAACGTGACTTAATGTGCTATTATATGAATTACATGATTACTATGGTATGACTATGCTATGAAAAATTAATGGATGACTTGAATGCATGGTTACATGGTTGTGTTTTATTATATGAAAATGATTGATGATTCAATATGCAAATGTAATACAAATGCAATGACTAAGCAGTGATTGTTGCAAATGCATATTCATATGGACTTAAAAGACATTGTAACTAGCTAAATGATATTGTAAAGTAAAAGAAGAGGTCTGACCCAAACAAATGTTCAAAAGCAAAAGAGAAGGCCTATGACCTAACAAATGTACAAATATTACAAATGATTAAGCTAGCTAGCAAATGCAAATGTTCATATGGAAACTTGGAACAATGTCTGTTTAGCCTAGTCACAATAAAAAGAAAATGACATAAGCATAAGCAAATGAAATATTTATATGATTTAATATCATTTATATTCATATGATATTGATAAATAGAATGACATGTAAAATGTGTATGAGTGACAAATTATTACTTGTAAATGTGATTTGCTTGGTACCCTAGAACGCTTTTGATGATTATTCTCATTGAGTTGCAGCTCACCAAATTGCACTATTTTTCAGAAAGAGTCGAATAATTAGCTCATTTTGAAGGTGCATACTATATAGAAGATATTGATCATAGATCACTGGTCGAGTCTCACGAATCTCTCTTTTTGCATTGCACCTATGTATAGGAACATAATATCGATATTTTGGGTTGTATATCTGCATATATATAAATATAGTATATATGCAGTGATATGTAAATGCATATTTGGCCTTGAACTTGCTACTTAAAGTAATTGAATATAGCGTTTGAATTGTTAACATATATGATATATTATGTTTATAATCAGGATGTGATACTTAGCTGAGCTGTCAAATGTTGCAAAATAATATTGATATATGATTCAAAAAAAATATCCCTAATTATAAACAGAACTCTGTCTTATTCTCATACAATATGCGATAACATGATACAAGTATAAATGATATTCATAGATATAAGGTGTTACATATATTGCATCGTTAACAACTTTTAAAATCTCTAAAAAAATTTTACAAACGTCCCAATATTGTGTATATAAATTAATTTATATCACATTAGTAGAAATAAATGAGCATAATAGATCTTTATATGTGTATAACTCTATTAATTCAAATATAGAATTCCAACGAGTTGAGACATCTTGTAAAATTTTTTTTTTTTGGTCTTTTGCCATTTTCACTATAAAATTGAATCCATGATTTCATAATTTGGGGATGTACATGCTAATAAATAATTGCTTGTGTTATTAGTTCAATTGTATCACATAATATTTTTAAACTATCTTGCACATACAATTTTAAAACATGACATGCACATCTAATATGAAAAAATTTTCTACCAATATAAAGTTGACATAGAAATTGAAGCTTTCTAATAGAAGCGGTGTTAGCCGCCTCATTATCAAAGCCAATTGAAAAATTTTTATTAACTAAACCATATTTTTCGAAAATATTTTTTATCATTTTATAAATATTATTTGTTGTATGTCTATTATCAAATACTCTAAATGCAAGTAATTTTTTTTGGATAATCCAATCATCACCAATCCAATGATGTGTTATACTCATATATGAATGTATGCACCAATGATCACTCCAAATATCATTACAAATTGAAACACGTCCATTTAAAGAAGAAAAAATTTTGTACAATTCTTTTTTATTTTCATTATACAATTTAAATGAACACATTTAAGAGTATTCCTTGGAACACGTTTAGCAACAGAATTTAAAGCAGTTTGAAAAAAATTATTAAAGCCAACTTTTTCACCAAAACTAAAATATAAATTTTCAACACTTATCATTTTTGTCATTTTTTATTTATATATTTCATCATTATATTGAAATAATGGAGAGTTAAAAGACGAACCTATAAATCCGGATATTTGAGTTTGTTTTTTTGCGATACCGAGTTGAGTCACATGTTTATTTTCCAAATGTCTTTTGAAAGTGTCATACCCACCACTTTATTTAAATTTGCAAATTTGGCCATAATAGTTGCATACAACTTGTAATTAACCATGATTTTGTTGTATTTTTTAAAATGAATTTGAAAAAAATTGGAGAAGTGAAGTTTTTGTTCTGACCTTTGACCTACATTTATTGGAATATTATCTGTCATTCTTTGGCTTTATTGAATGCTGTGTTCGGAAGCCAATTTGTTTTGCCATTTCCTCTTCTTCATCTTCCACATTAACAAAATTATCATAATTTTTCATATTTACAAAAAAAATTGTTGAAATTGAAATGACTTCTTCCACTATTGTTTGCTATTTTTGAGAATAAAGAGAGAAAAATTTGAGAATTATAGAGTTTAAAAAAAATAGAGCATAATTACAGAGACTAGAGAGAATTTAAGAGAGAAAAAATAATTGTGTAGTTAAGAAAATTTGAGGAAGTATGTATATAAAATTAAGAAAAAATTTGATGAAATGAAATTGAAATAAATTAAGATATTTATAAAAAAAATTTGAGGAAGTGTGTATATAAAATTAAGAGAAAATTTGATGAAATGAAATTGAAATAAATTAAGATATTTATAAAAAAAAATTTGAATAGTTGAAAAGACAAAAATATCCTTAAATTATATCTGTTATTTTTTAGTTGTAGTAACATTTTTGTTTTTTACTATATTTATTTTTTTAAATACTTATATTATAATCGTTGGGAAGAGAGGGAGGGACTTGACCTAGCGTCAAAATGGTCATTGACCGTTCTGACGCGCAGGCAGGTAGGTCCCACCTGCTTGCTCAATTTTTTTAATTTCGATTTCGGTTTGAAACTGAAATAAGCCGGTTTGTACTATAATTCATTGAACCAGCCCAGAACTAAATTTGGTCTAATTTTAGCCCAAAATCATTGACCACTAGTCCAGTTTGGTCGGTTTCGAATCGGAATGACTACCTCTACCTATAAATATCCTTTAACTTCTCATTTGTAACATATAAGTGATTCAAACATTGCAAAACTCTCTTGAGTTAATAAAACATTCTCCAAATTTCTAACTATTTGTCTTTCTAAGTTTTTATTATCTTTACTCACTTTGTTAGCATTATTTAGTAAGCAAAAGAGAGACTGACTATCATTCGAGTGAAAAAAATTTACTAGTGTTGTGCGGTCGTTAGTAATAAAAAATCAAGCCCGTAACAAATGGGAGCCAAGTAGTGATATTATTCTGTTTACTATTTTACCCCTTGCATTTACTTTTACCGCTTCAAAATTTACAACTGTAAGAAAAACCTTTTTCTTCGGAGTTCCAATTTCACGGCAGAAATTCTCGCCGCTTTTTCCCGCTATCAGAGAAATGCCCAAAATGCCCCCATTTCAACTCGTAAATAAACCTCTTTCCGACTTCAACCACAGGCACTACGGACCTAATTTAGTAGTTTCAGGATCTTGAATCCTAAAATATCTGCACACATATAATTATAAAATCTTTTTTCTTTTCCATTTTCCTCCCAAACACACATCGAGAGAAGGAAGAGAGCGCCAAAACGTTTTCTTGGTCTTTAAAGCCATCAAACCGAACCGGCCACATAATCGGATCCTACAAATAAATCCCAACTGTTGAAATTCTTAATCCAATGGACAAGATCAGTCGGTGAAGTGGTTACCCTATTTCTGCCTTCAGTGGTTTTGATCATAAACCCTAGCCTCCCGCGACAGAGATAGTTAGCTTTCACTCTCTCTCTCTCGCTCTTTGCCCTCTCTAGCTTCACTCTCTCTGTAACAACAACAAGATATACGTCAATCGTCTTTAATCTTTTGATCTTGTCTCTCTTACCTGAGGGAGAAAACAAAATAATCCTTATTTCTCTCTTCGTAAATAGTACCTCTAGATCTTCATTTGCTTCCTCCTTTGCTCTGTTTCGTGTTAAATCATGAAATTTTATGTCTTTCTTGTCTGGCTTTCTGTTGATTCGAGTGTATCGCTGTTTTAGACTGCAGTATTTAATTTTTAGTTATATGGGTCAATCCGAGTCGGGTCAGATTTCCTCTTTTTAACTCGGTGAGTTGTGTTCTTAGATCTGACGAAATGGCACGTTTTTGAGCGATTCTTTCATTTTTGTCTGTTTCTTTGAGTTCGAGAAGTCTTATCCGGTGTTCAGAAACTCGTTGACTCGTTTATTAGTCTGTAAAACTGGGTGAGTTGACTCAAAAATTAACGTATAGACTCAGTGAGTCACGGGGTTGGAAGATCGGGTCGAGGATCAGGAACCGAGAGGCAACAATGCCTTCGGTGGGTATGCGTCGTACCACCAGGGTTTTTGGGGTGGTGAAGGGTGTGGATGGGGCCCGGGTTTTAAGGTCTGGTCGTCGGCTGTTTCCGGTATCAGGTGACGGTAAATTTAGGAGAGCCAACGATGGGGATGAGTGGTTACACACCATGATGAAAGCCACCCACACTTCTAACAAAAATCACCATAAAAATAGCTCCGTCAATTGCAAGGAAAACGGGTGGACCCATCATTCAAAATTGAAGCAAGAATCACCTGGTGTTGCTGCTGTGGTGCCCAAGAGAGTGAAGAGTAGGAATTTGCATGATGATGCGGAAAGAAAGAAGTTTGGGGTTGTTTATACTAGAAAAAGGAGGAGACTGGATGGAGAAAAGCTGGGAACTTTAGACAGTAGAAAGTATGGAATTCAGTTTTCTCGGAGGCAGCGGAGGATGAAACAAGATGATGTTGAGCTTCCCATTCTTTCGGTTGCTGTTGATAGTTCTTCAACTGTTGGGTTAGCCTCTTTCTTGCTTTTGGTTTTTGGGTACATGAGGAAAGGTAATGTAAAGCTTTCTGCGCTTGCCTCCTTCTTGTCTGCTGAGCCTGTTAGAGATGCATTTGCTTCTAGTGGAATTCGTTTTTTGCAGGTATTTGTTATTGCTTTTTTAATATTGAATTTTGGCTTTGTGCATTTGAAGTTGATATTTAATTTTTTTAAAAGATGATTTCTGGTTTACTAGTATAGTAGATGTTCTCTTTATGAGTACTGTTTTCACTGTTCACAAATTGCATGTAAATATTTGTTTAATTCTTTTCCTTTTTCAGGAATCAACCAACAGTAGAACTGGAATTTGCAAGTTTTTTGCTGTCAGGTGCACTGTGCCGATCTTTTCCTTGGATTTTTCTGCAGTTCCTTCCTGTTTTGTGGATATGCATCTTAGGTCGTTTCTTAGTGTTAAGTGTCTGTCAACTGTACCTGTAAATAGCTCTTTGGATGAGGACTCATGTGATGAAGTATCGAGTGAAAGTGAAGAACGCTCAGGTGTTGATGCTAATGTAGACGCATTACCGGAAATTGTTAATAAGACGGTGTTGCATCCATCTGTGAGAGCTTCCAAGTTAGCTTTCCGGCATGGGCAATACAGAAATGGCTTAAATTCTCGTGGTATTCAAAAGAGGAGGAGCTCACTCAGGAGGAAGAAATCTAGAAATCCCTCCCTGGTTGGCGTACATAAAGCTAATGATGCTTTAGTTTCTGATCATTTAAGTAGTAGAAAAAATGGTATCTCTTTCTCATCTGTAGTGTCTAAGAACAAGCTAAGGAGTTCAGTGCGGAATAGTCCTGCTCCAAACCTCAAACTGGCAAGTATTACTGTAGTTGAAGAGAATCAGTCCATGGACACATCAAGCTGCTTTACCAATGTACTGGTAATTGAATCGGACAGATGTTACAGGATAGAAGGGAGCACTGTAACGGTAGAAGTTTCTGATTCAAAAGAGTGGGTGGTTGCAGTTAAGAAAGATGGCTTGACCAGGTACACACACGCAGCACAGAAGGGTATGCGGCCCTGTTCGTTTAATCGCATTACTCATGATATCATATGGACTGGTGATGAGGGTTGGAAACTAGAATTTTCCAACCGACAGGACTGGCTTATTTTCAAGGATCTTTATAAGGAATGCTTTGATCGTAATGTGCCAGCTCCCATCTCCAAGACCATCCCTGTGCCTGGAGTGCGTGAAGTTTTAGGATATGAGGATAGCAACAGTAGGCCTTTTTCTAGACCTGATGCATACATTTCTGTAAGTATTGATGAGGTATCTAGGGCTCTGGCCAAGAGGACTGCAATCTATGACAAGGATTCTGAAGATGAGGAATGGCTGAGGAAGTTCAATAATGACTTCTTTGGTGAAACTGAACATCAAGAGCATCTGTTAGAGGATAATTTTGAGTTAATGATTGATGCTTTTGAAAAGGCTTTTTACTGCACTCCAGATGATTTTGCTGATGAGAAAGCAGCTGTAAATCTTTGTATAGAGTTAGGTAGGAGGGAAGTAGTAGAAGCTGTGTACGGTTACTGGATGAAAAAACGGAAGCAGAGACGATCAACACTGCTTAGAGTTTTTCAGGTAATAGCTCCATTCTGTCTCAGAAATCTTGTGACGTATTGGCGACGTCTTTTTTTCATCCTTTTGGTTAAAGTGGTGTCTTAAGAGTTAATTACAATAGACTGTTTGTGTATAAAATATTTAGTTGTACAATGGTACTTACAACTCTTAAGTTCTGTATAGCCATAATATGTAGATTTTTAGTTGTTTTAAGCAATAACATTTAGATATTGATGATTGTTTCTTATAGCTGTTCTACAATACTGAACAGTGTTCAAACTTTTTGCAAGTTAAAATCAAAGATGGCACATATCTGGTGATATGCTATTCCATTTGATGATTGTGGGGAAACAGGATAGGGCATATACTGAAATTGGGAAGAACTATGTCTCTGTCCATATGATATCTTGCCAATTGTGCAACTTAAGTTGTCTTGAAAGCGCTATGCAATTTGAGTTATGCGACAAGATATGAATAGATTATCGTAGAATGTGTTATCAACCTTTGTTATCTTCTCAATTGCTAGTTTGTGATAACCCATTTGAGAATGATGAGTTATTGAGTTTGTATTACTGATGTTGGGGAAGCTGTTAAAATGCTCACATAGTGTGCACTACAATTGTTTTTGTGAAGCTGTTTTTGGGGATGTAGAATCGCTGTTTGATATGCCATGCAGACTGCAGAGAAATTCTATACCGAAGTTTTACACTTCTCCCCTCTTCTTTCTAACAGTTGCATCAAGCCAAGAAAGCTGCACTGATTCCTAAACCTGTTCTAAGGAAGAGGAGGTCCTTCAAGCGGCAGGCCAGCCAATTTGGAAGGGGCAAGCAACCTAGACAATTTCAAGGTAACTTTCACATTTCACTTTTAAAATTTATATATTACGAGTTTACTGCCTGTTTGAATCATGGTTTTCTCATTGGCTGATTTGGTGTATTGATGAGTTATATATGTATTTATTCTTTTTGTCAAGAGTTTATCTCATCTTTTACAACTATACAGCAATGACTGCTGAACATTATGCTTTGGACGAGCAGAATGCTATGCATAAAGTGGAAGCCGCAAAAACTTCTGCAAAAAGATCTGTGGAGGTAGCTATTCTTAGGCGGCGGCAGGCTCAGAGGCTTATGGAGAATGCAGATTTGGCAATTTACAGAGCTACAATGGCACTTAGGATTTCTGAAGCTGCCCGTCTTGCCAATTCAACAGATGGTGCTGTCACTCACTTCTTTGATTGACAGGTGTAGGTATATTTTATGCCTTGTAACGGGAAGTATTGTAGACTCGTGGCTCTTTTTGAGGCCAGGATGACAACCTTGCCGAAAGTATTGTAACTTTGTATAGAATTTTGATTGAATGTATATTCTGTATTATGATAACCTCACATCAAACGTTTGTACAAGGGAATTTGGTAGATTCCCTTAGGAAAAAATGTGAAAAATTTGAAAATTATAGAAACTTTTGCCCACCGTTTCTTTGCTGACTCGAGTGATAAATGCACTTGGTGGTGCATTTTCCTTCGCTGTATGCAAATGAAAAAAAAAAAAAAAAAAAAAAATATATATATATATATATATATGTATATATATATATATATATATATATATATATATATATATATATATATGCGCGCGCGAGCGAGCAGGGTGAAGCATTTGTCTTTTTGTCATGAAGACAATGCTAATGACTTTTGAAGTAGCTTTGTGCTTCAATTTTGATTAGCTGTTTGTTTATTCTTGCTATTAAAGCTGCCTTCCCTTTTAGATAGACTGAGTCAGTAAGAATTTATCATTATTTATTATTTTCGAGTGGGTTCGCTAACATCGTAGTAAGAAATTTTCTATCCCATTTTCAGTATTTCTTTTTTGTTTTGGTTGAACTAAAGTAGCCTTCCATGAAACAATGGCGAAGGGATATTAACTTACACAAAACAATTTGACGTTTATTTGCAGCTCTTCTAACAAAAACAGAAATAACAATATGAAAAATCCTCTGCAGAACTATGAATATCATTCTTCAGGGTACTAATTTTCCTTGCTCGGATGACAATTTCCATATTTGAATGCTGCGTTTGCATACGAGAACAATGCAAATATGCTGGATGGTTGTTATTTCTTTTCCCCACAAAATATTAGACCAAGCCCAAAAAGCTTTCCTTTTCTGCATATTTCACATATGATTATTGAATTTTGTTTAAGTTTCAAAAAAATCACAAACCATGTGTTTATTTCAGTAAAATCTTTGGCTATTTTTCTAGCATCCCTAACTGGAAAGCCTTGCCAGCAATTGACGTTTATTAGAAATCCACGTGTTATCAAATTTTGTCACATCATCGTCAATGTAGATGTCATGTTAGCAACTTCAAAAAAATTGTGCTACGGTGTCGCCACATTGCAGACCGAGTTGGAGAAAAATGATTAATTTTACAATCATTGAACTTTGCTTCATTATTGCAATAGCACACTTTTTTTTGGAAAAAATATTAATTTTTTTGGGGAAAAGTATAAGTGGTATGTTCTTTTCGTGATTTTTAAATAAAGGTCCGTGTTATTTTTTTTTGTTGACAAAACAAAGTTTGTGGTTTACTTCATTAGAAAAAAAAATATATTGCCATTAATGGTGTTAAGTGGTGCTGACATAAGTTATGATGTGGCGATGACGTCAGTGCTACGTATGTTGACGTGGACACCATGCCAGTGCCACTTCACAAAAAGTGCAATATCATTACCACATCAGCACCGCTTAACACTATTAGTGGTAATATACTATTTTTTCTAATGGAATAAACTACAGACCTTGTTTTGTAAAAAAAAAAATATGGAACTTTATTTAAAAATCGCGAAAAATATAAACCACTTATTTGTACTTTTCCTTTTTTTTTCCCCCACTTTTGACCAAATTTGATGAATAGGCAACCATGAATTTGACTTGATAGCATACGTAGTACTAAATTTGTGCTAAAAATTTTGAATCTATTGTCTTCTTTCTTAAAAATCATGATTCTTGGTGGGTGTATGACCTTAAATTGATATTTCTCCTATAGCTACTAACGTTAGCAAAGTGTTTACTAGGTCTGGGTTTGACTTGAGTTCTATCCAAGATGGGTTACCCCAGTTTCTCAAGTTGTCAGTTGTCCAAGATAAAAAGAATCAAGTTGGAGTTAGTAGCCATGGAGTTCATGCAAATAATCAAGTGTCACATCAGTTGTCCAGTTAGATTTCCAGTTCCTTATTTATCATATTTGGCTTAACGTTATTTAAGTAAAAGAAAAATAAAGTTCAGTGAATTAATTTTGACATGTCATCTTTCTTCAGCTAGATTTGCCATGCAACGACTAATGTGGCACAATTTTTGGAAGCTGCGGACATGTCATCTACATGGATGATGACATGGTAAAATTCAATTCAACTGCCATGTTAGATTTCTAATTACTAATACCCAGAAATTAACTGAAAGTGATTTTAGTAAAACAAAAACATAATTTACTATTTCTTGGGACGAAAAAAGGTTTTGTTATTTTACTGCAGTTAGAGTAAAGTTTAGTGACCATTAACGCCTACAATTTAGGGCTTATAAGTTAACGTGGTTTGCAAGTGGTAATTGAGGATAATAAAATCAAGAAGGGAATTTAAAATAAATAAAAAGAATTGAAAATGGGTTCAAAACAAAATAATTTAACTTGGGTTTAAAATGAGATAGTTATATAGTTGACGATTTGAAAGAAAAGTGAATAAAATATGGTAAAAATATGATTCATAAATGAATAAGAATAATTTGGAATATGTAATTCATGGAGGTTTTGATGATCTATATATGTTATATATGAAAGGTATATTATAATTTTTGGTTAAAAGAGGGTCAAAACGACATAGGAGCATGAGTTTTTAAGGCTTTGGGTGCTAAATCTAGAGATTCATGCCCTTCACGCCCATGAATCATGCTTCATGGCTATGAAGGGGGACTGGGTATTTAATACCTAGTTGTTTTTAGCTTCATTTTGCGTGATTTCTTCCTCCAAACCCTAGCAAGCGCCCCTAAACACTCTATAACCCATTCTCCATCAGTTTCCCTTGATTCCCAAGCCTAAAAACATCAAACCCATATCTAAAATCAAGATTTAAACAAGAAAATCAAGGATTTAACAAAGCTTTTGCATGTTCTTAGTCTGGATAGCACTAGGGGCAAAAAATATCCATTCTTCCACTTTAATTTCACACCATCTCAGTAAGTAATCATAATCTCTAACCTTCTAAGGGTCTGGGGTAGATTTTATAGCAAGTTTTAATGAGTTTAATTAGGTTCTTAATAGTTAAAGGTTATGGTTCAGATTCATAATAGAGGAAATATAGGTTTAAGTTTATGAAACTCTTTTAATTTGATATCTATGTTATTCTTTTGTGTCTTTACCATGTTTAGGAGATGCTAAAGGTGAAGGAGACATTCTGCAAGCCGAGTGAGGTACTTAGAATGTGTGTGGTTAAGGCTTCAGAGACACATCTGTATATATATGCATTTTAATTTGCTTTTTGACATATTGCTTGACTGTGGTAAGTTTGTATGACTTGTTACATTGCTAGAAACTTGTCTTGGCATGCTTATTGGGACTTATTTGAATTATATAAATGGTTAAAATGTGGAAATGGTTTTGGCATTGCCGTTAGAATGAGATGCTATGAATTAAAAGGAACATGTTGGCTTGTGATGTAATAGTTTTGAATTTTGGAGAGCAATATTAAGATGGCATGTGGTAGAATGTATCTCAAGGGTTGGAATTTATTTCTTGACATGAAATTTAATTATGGCATGAATATGGAAGCTATGTTACTATGAACATGTGAAATCAATGAAATGATGTTGAATTCATATAGGTGCTTGTTGGCATAATATTGAATATGCATGTGGTAAATTCTTATGAACAATGATTGGCCTTGAGTATATAGATGTCATATATATTTAAGAGCATGCTTAGGATGAGAGATTTGAGGAAAAATATGGTTAAATTCGTGTATGTGCAAAGGGGACAGCTCCTTTGACAACCGTGCTTCATAACCAAGCAAAATTGTCATGACCATGAAGCTTGAAATAGTCCCTTTCACGACCATGCTTCACCACCATGCCAAAGTGTCATGACCATGAAGGCACTGTTCACAACATATGTTAAAATGGTTTAATGATGTATAAACCTGACTTTAGCATATCTATCTCTTCCTTGTGCTTATGAATGATGACATCATATGATTACATAATTTTGAACTTGTAAATACTTTGAGAATGAAAATATGAATTATGGCATATGACATGCAAATATGGAATGAGATAAGGATATGGTCTATCATGTTAAAAAGGTTTATGAAATTGTATAATTGCCCATTTTTCTTTACAAGGACAAGACTTAGGATAGTTGACATGTCAGGGTCTTTTATAGTACCGTAGGAATTATTATATGATTCTTAGTTATTGGGCAAGGTGGCTTAAGCTTAGAGAGCTCCTGTCCATAATGCTAGCAACTTTATTATGTTATCCAGTTAAGGTGACTTAAGCTCTAAGAGCACCCTTGACTCAAGCTCGGGATGAGCATAATTACAAATAGATACAGACAGGTAAATAAAGTGGCTTAAGCTCGGGACAAGTGCTCCTATTCACAACCCATTTTCCAATTAGTTCAGGTATTGAGTAAATAGGCTACAGGCTGATGAAATGAGTTAAATGAAATGGAAATAAGTAATTGTTACATGTCTATGAATTGTTTTATGATATGTGGTATAAAATGCAGGATGTTTCCTATGTTCAATTGCTCATAAATGAATTGTGGTTTATTATACTTATGATGGCATGTGTGCATTGATTGTCACTTTATAGTTATATATGTAGGTATACAACTTGATAATATAAGATGAATATGCTATAAATGCTTGTATGATTAGCATGTGTATATATTGATATAAGACTTGCTACATGATATAAAGGTGTGACATGGCTATATTAAGTGAATATTTGTAAGAGGACATGAGTATTAAACGTGTTGGAGGTGCTTTTAAATGTGTTATACCCTGCTATGTATGACCTAAAGAAAGTATGCCATGTAAATAGTGCATATATTGTTAGATAAAGGATATAGTTACATAACATGAATAGATGACTTTGTAAATGATAATGGTTATAAAATACATATATTATGATTATGGTATGCTTTCTCTTCAAGTGAAATGATAATAAAGATAGGTGGTTTCCACAATTGAGGTAAGGTTTATAGTTATCTCTAGGTTTGAATGATTAGATTTGATATATGATATTAGAACAAGATATAATGTATGATATGTGTATATGCAATAATTATTATGCCTATATGTACCACAAAGCTTGTAAAATCTTACTACACAGGTTTGGAGCTGTAGAACGAGTTGATTGATAAGAACACCCAACTATTAGAGCCATATCAAATTCAGAGTCGGTTACTAATGCATCTTTATTAATTTTTTTTATGCATTCATGTGTAGTTTTGAGATATTCAATAAGATTATTGGTTAATTTTCATTCTATATTTGAATTTGCAAAGCGATGTAATAATTTGGGAGCGACTGGCCCTAGTCTTGGATTTCAGTTTTATTTAATAAGGATAGTTGCATTATTCAGTTATATGATTGAATATGAATATATGAAATTGGATGAAATCGATATATGGATTGGAATAATGAAAGAGAGGATATTGTACATATGCATATGTTGTATAGTATGAACGTGTTATAGTGAGTAGCATTCTCTTGTATGATATTGTTCAATATACTATATGGGAGGGTGTTACAGACCATAGGTGAAATTAACCCTCGCTTTCAGGAAGGCAAAATAAGAAAAATATTTGGCTGTTAAAATCTTGAAAGTAGGGCATTAGGATACGTTCGATATTCTCCAAGTCAGTTTTGCCAACTAAGATGGCTCAAAATTTCATTGTAGGCACTCTGGTTCTTATTGCTCCACCTTTTGGTCTCTCTAGAATTTAGGAATTGTTGCATGATATTTTAGGTGTAAGCTGCAATCACAAGTTATTTTGCTTATTTTTTGAACTTAAGTCGCAATACTTCACTCATTTAAGTCATCGTTTTACATTAATATGATGTGTTTGTTTTTTTTTTTTGGTATTTTTAAGGGTAATTTTTGTGGTTTAAAAGGAAGTTTTATGATAATTTTGGTTTGGTTCAGTTACTTAGAATATAATTGTGCATTTTCAGGTGTTGGAGTGATATTATGCATGAATAGTGGAATTTTGATGGAATATGGATTCTAGAGAGGTTAGGGTGTCATGAGGATGAAGATTCAATATGCATGGGATCAATTTGGAACTAAGTAGCTTGCCACAGGCATGACAACATTGTCATGCTCAAGACAAATGTCTAGATTCAACACGTCTGCTAGGGATCAACACGAGCACAACTCCTCCTGATCCCATACCTTTTGTCATGGCTATGTCACTTGCATGCGGGTGTGACACAGCTACTAGGTAGCACTCGATGGATTTAGCTTGGGTGTGGCACTTTCGAAGTTTAACTTCTTGTTGCGGGTGTGTCGATGCAGCAAAAGCGTGACACTGGTCCAAGATTAGCGTGCCACAACTATCTTACCGATAGACTATTGTAGGCATGCTGGCATCTGCGTGAGTATGATGTTCTACGATTTTGAAGAGTCTTACATGCAATGGAAGACTTGTGTTTATGCAAGTGGGTACAGACTTTGGGGAATCAATTATGATTGGAGTAATGTAATACCCACCATATAATCAGGAGGCCCTTCCTAATTATATAGAGAAATATTACAATGCATGAGAGATTAGAACCGGTTCTTATAAAACAACTTCGCATCATGGCTATGATGACTTAAAGTAAACATAAAGAAATAATTTATGAAAGATATGTTAACACAAAGCTTTAAAATATAAAAGTTAGGGCTCACACATGCCTACAATGTTTACAAAATCCATCAAAATATAACTTTTACATGTGCTAAAGCATGAACAAAAACTAACTCCCATCCTAAAAGAAAATACACAAAATAAAGTTGTATCACCCATCCCAACAACTTGTCCTTCACTTTCTCTTTCTGTGGGCTCCTTCTATTATCAGCAACTTACTATCTACACCTGTGTGTGAAACATTCACACGTTAATGTGCTTAGCGGTACATAACAACATATAGGTTTAATTGACATGTATGCATGAACATTATACACATTTTAATATGTATGCATGACAAAGTGAAATATCTTAAGTAATCTTCCATTTCATCACAATAACATATACATCATATCATTTATCATGATAATATAACATACGCAACCATAATTCAGTTTAACACTTATCTTAGCTTCAAATGCCAAGATTAGTACCCTTATACTCTTAACCGAGCTAAAATGGACATGGGACAATTCAGCTACTCCGAGCCTCTTAGGATCTCCACCTAATAAAGATAAAACTCAAGTATCCAAGAGTGCCACTCCGGCATAACCCCTTGATGCATGGGTCTCATTCCCATGATGGCCAACTCCGAGCCTAAAGTGGTACCAAAGTTCCCCTAATGGCATGTCATCTATCCTAACTCTAGTCCAAGTTAGAGTAATTAGGCCTTATCCTCCTCATAATTCTCCATAATACAATATACAACATCACAATCACCCACAATGCATCCCAACATTTCAAATTCATCATTTATAAGCCACAGGTTCATCAATAAAAACATGCAGGTTCATCATTTACAAACCACAGGTTCATTAATCAAACATGCAGGTTTATCAATTAAGCCCAAATGTGGTTATGTACATACCTTTACAGAGCTATACAAATTCCCAATCTTTGGAGCTTGTCTAACCGGTTTGAGGGTTATCACCACTCTCTACTTCATCTCCTATACTCAGTATAACCATGTATTAACCTCTAAAACCATAATAAAACTACACTACCATAAAACCTTACATATCATTACTACTTCCACACTTGTTCTGTTTTGTGGTCCCATTTTGAGCTAGCTTTTAGCCAAATTAGATTTATCATTCTTCTGTAAAGTTGTAGTGCTATATATAAGCTTTCAGTTGGTTCTTGTTTCACTTCAATCGGATTTCTATAGATGAAGTTACAAGCAAATTATTGGAGATTATTCAATTAAAAGATGCAGTAGGCAGTTTCACAATCAAATTTTAATTTATATTTTCGACCTATTTTCTGACATTATTTCACTCTATGGTCTTCATGAAAGTTATACCTCTGTATGTCAGCTTTGAACAGAATTTCGTATTACTTAAATATGACTTATAAAAAGAAAGTTATACTTAATTCATTAGGGGCTGTTCACTTAAAAACTACACCGTCACTATAGGCAAATTCCATGCTCGTTTGGGTTCTACTTTTATACCCATTTACCTGTGGATTTTTACTTTAATATCTTCATGAAAGTTATAGTTCCAGATGTTAGCTTTCTAACCCATCTAAAAATACCTTACATGACTCTCATAGAAAAAGTTATGATTAAAATATCACGTACCATTCAAAACTTTCAGGACAGTTCACTATCTCAATTTACACCAATATTTAGGAAACAAAGAAGATAGTTTTAGGATTGGTTTCATCACAAGAATTTTAGGTCCAGATGTTAAGCTTACTTTGGTTTTAGAATTAAGGCAATCTAACATATATAACTAAAGATACAGCAGCAAAAATACAAACTGCTCATGGAATTACTTAACCCATAGCTTAAATCAAAATTGTTTCACCATCTACATACCTTGAATCACACATGCAAGCATAAATTCTTCATTATAAAGCCTAGAAATTCCACATCCAAAGATTTCTACCTCTACTTTGAGCTTTGATCGAAGCTCTCCTTCATTCAGTCTTCCTCTCTTGTTTGATTCTTTCACATGCAATACTTCTGCAAGCCTTAATTTTGACATGCAAAACCACTTGTTGGTCATACCCAACTCTTCTCCTTCACTCTATAAATTTCAGTCATGAAGTGAGAGAGAGGAAAGAATTAACGGGTAAGGAAACAATGAAGAATTTAGTGGGAGTTGTTTTTGGAAAAAAGAAGTAAGATAAGCCATTTGTCTTTCATATATGGAATTTGTTACTTTCTTTAGATGCATGCTTGCCAAGTGGATGGTTGCATGGGAGATTTGTATATATAAAATTAGTTTATTATTTTAAATAACTATAGTTAATTACTTATCAAAATTGAACTTTGTCCTTAACCTTTTAATTCCAAATTAATTTGTACCCTAATTTTAATTTCATAAATTTCAAACCCAAACTAAACAATTTTCAACAATTACATGCACCAATATTCATATTTTAATTTATTCTACGCACCGGTGTGTTTGGTTTAGCTATTCATATAACTAAGCGGCATATATATATACTCCAACAAAATTAACGTTATTGCGGTTGTGAACAACCTTGGTTTCAAGTCAATAGAATTTAATAAATCTAGAATTGTGCACATCAATCAATATTTAGATTGATGGGTGTGACAGATTTCTTCCCCTATAGATGTTTCGTCCTCGAAACATATCTGGTATGTCTTTGCTAAATAGTTGGGGGTATTTTGCTTTCCTCACTTCCTCTCTTTGACATGTAGCTCTTTTTGTAGTATGATCCCTCCATAACACTTTCACTAATGGTACTCACTTATTTCTAAGTTGTTTGGTCTCTCTAGCTAGAATTTGGACTAGCTCCTCTTCTTAAGTCAAATCTTGTCTCATATCTATGTTTTAGGCTGGAATGATATGAGAAGGATCTTATCTATATCGTCTCAACATCGAGACATGAAAAACATTATATATCTTGCTCAACTCCGGAGGTATAGTGAGCCTGTATGCAACTGGTCCAATTCTCTCCAAAATCTCATAAGGTCCGATAAATCTCAGGTTCAATTTGCCTTTCTTCCCAAATCTCAAAACCTTTTTCCTTAGGGAAACTTTGAGAAACACCTTGTCCCCCACTGCATGATCGATGTCCCATCTCTTAAGGTCTGTATATGACTTTTGTCTGTCCGAAGCTGCCTTAAGCCTTTCTTGAATAACTTTCACTTTTTCCTCTATCTCATGCGCTAAGTCTGGCCCCACTAACTTTTTCTCGCTAAGCTCTGACCAACATAAGGGCTTTCGACATTTTCTACCGTAAAATGCCTCATATGGAGCCATTTGGATGTTGGACAGATAACTGTTATTGTAAGTAAACTCCATCAAAGGAAGATGTTTGTCCCAGCTACCCTCAAATTCTATAACACAACTCCTCATCATGTCCTCTAGGATGTTAATAACTCTCTTTGACTATCCATTTGTCTAGGGATGGAAAGATGTGCTAAAGTTTAGCCTAGTACCTAGAGCTCTCTACAGACTGCCCCAAAATTGTGATGTAAACCTGGGATCACTATCTTAAACAACGGAAATAGGTACTCCATGTAGCCTAACTATCTCATTAACATAGATATCTGCCAATTTGTTCAACTGATAATCTCTCCTAATAGGCAAGAAGTGTGCCGATTTTGTAAGCCTATCAACTATGACCCATACAACGTCATACTTCTTTAATGTCAAAGGTAACCCAACCACAAAATCCGTGGTGATCGTCTTCCATTTCCACTATGGTATGGAGATTGGTTGTAACAATCTTGAAGGTACTTAATGTTCTGCTTTAACCTGTTGACATGGGCTTCCTTGAGAATCTTCTGCCTAAGATCCTCAGTACACATCACCTACCCTGATAGAATAAATAACCATCTACTTCAATTATAAAATCGGGTCTTTCCCCCTTAGAGACTAACTCAGCTAGCTCAATTAACTTGTAATCTTGCTTTTGTGCATCCTTGATTTCTTGCAAAAGGGTGGTTCTGATGTGCAACTCTGCTACAATTTTCTTCCTCAAAGCGTCTGCAACTACATTAGCCTTACTTGGATGATAGTTTATAGCACAATTGTAATCCTTGATCAATTCAAGCAAACGTCTCTGTCTCAAATTCAGCTCTCTCTGGTGGGAAGGTATTTCAAACTCTTATGATCTGTATAGATGAAAACACTTTTCCCCATATAGATAATGGGGCCAAATCTTTAGTGCAAAGACAATGGCTACCAACACTAAATTGTGGATAGGATAATTCTTCTCATGCGGCTTCAATTGTCTAGAAGCATAAGCAACTACTTTCCCTTCTTACATCAAGACGCAACCCAATCCATTGTGAGATGCATCGCTATAGATGATGTACTCCTTATCAGGAATCGGCTGTGTTAAAACTAGAGCCTCTGTCAACATACTCTTGTGTCTCTCAAAACTAGTCTGGCACTTGTCCATCCATTCAAACTCGACATATTTTCTCAAAAGTCTTGTCAAAGGAGAAGCAATCGTTGAAAAGCCCTTGACGAACCTTCTATAGTAACCTGTTAGTCCAAGGAAACTCCTGATTTCTGTCACGTTCCGTGGCAGCTTCTAACTCATAATTGCCTCAACCTTGCTAGGATCAACTCTGATTCCCTTTGATGATACTATATGTCCCAAAAATGTCACTTCATTTAGCCAAAATTCACATTTCGAGAGTTTAGCATAAGACTTGTGCTCTTTGAGAATCTATAGCACTATCCTCAAATGTCTATCATGTTCCCCTGGATTCTTTGAGTAAACCAAGATATCATCAATGAAAACAACCATAAATTGATCTAGATAAGGTCTAAAGATTCTGTTCATGAGATCCATAAAAACTGCTGGAGCATTGGTTAACCCAAATGGCATAACCAAAAAGTCATAGTGGCCATATCTTGTTCTGAATGTTGTCTTGGCTATATCTTCCATCTTGACCCGTAACTGATGATATCCAGATCTCAAATCTATATTGGAGAACACCCATGCTCCTTTAAGTTGAACAAACAGATCCTCAATCCGTGGTAATGGATACCTATTCCAAATAGTGACCTTGTTTAATTGTCTATAGTCCATGCATAACCTCATATATCCATCTTTCTTCTTCATAAAAAGCATAGGTGCACCCCAAGGAGAAACACTCGGCCTAATGAAGCCCTTATCAAGAAGCTCCTGTAGTTGAGCCTTGAGCTCCTTCATCTCTGATTATGCCATTCTGTATGGTGTAGAAGAGATAGGCAATGTGCCTAGAGTAAGCTTGATAGAAAAGTCAACCTCCTTTTTAGGTGGCAAACCTAGTAGGTCTTCTGGAAAATCTTAAATAGTAGGGATATCCTTGAGGTTTGGACCCCCTTTCTAGTGTCAATGATATGAGCTAAATAAGCTTCAAATCCTTTTCTCATCATCTATTTGGCCTTCATCATGGTTATGACTTGTGGAAGCTGAGGAAATAACTCGCCTCTCACTAAAATCTCTTATTGACTCACTATTTTAAGTAGCACTAACTTAGAATTGCAGTCTACCACTGCCCCATGTCTAGAGAGCCAACCCATGCCTAGGATGGCATTATACTCATGGAAAGGTACTTCAATAAGAACTACAGGAAACTCTTTCCCGTGTACTATTAAAGAACATTCTCTAAAAATCTTGTTCACTATCACACCGTGGCCTAAGGGATTTGAGACCTCAATCTCATACTCTAAGTTCTCCCTAATCATATTGTGCTAATTAGGTATGCTTGTGCAAACCTAAAAATGTCTAAAACCTGGATCTATAAGAGCACATATATCAAAGCCATATAGAGAAAACATACCCATAATGACTTCAATCTTAGTCTGATCCTCCCTTGCCTTCATGGCGTAAGCTCTTGTTAGAGATATGCCCAAAAGGCAATCGCCTTAAGCACTTAGTGTACACATTCATGAAGGCATTCTTTCATTATATTAGTATTCATTTGCATATGAATTGATATAGATCTTAAACTGATTAATGAAAGTCCATGATATGAAACATAGCATGAAG
>CATIWF010121137.1:0-29199 GCA_949630135.1 Balakata baccata
CACTCCAACGCCAAGCTCTGTTCTCCTTCAATCTCTACTTTAATCAGTTCCAATTCTTAACTATGATCATATATTTTGATCTTCGAAATGATTATACATTCAACTTTCCTTTCTTTCTTCCCCCTCTTCTTCCTCCATTTCATCTCCCTCTCCTTTGTTTCTTCTTTTCTCTTCCTCCACCACGCCTCTTTTCTTCTTCACACTCGCTTGGGATGGTAGCGGCTTGCAGGTTTGGAACTCTATCTTTGCCGACGCCGATGACGAGAACTAGCGGCTCTGCAGTGGTTTTCTCTGAGAAGATCATGTCAGGATACATCTTGCATCCTCTGCAACTATTGATGCACTTGCAATCGGAGCCACAGCCACAATTTCCTCTATTGTTAACGAACAGCTATCATCAAATGAAAAAAGATAAGAGGAAGGAATGGATAAATGGGGAAAAATTAAAGTAAAATAATAAAGCACAAAAATATGGAAAGGGTGTGAGGTTTAAAAAAAAACCGTGTTTAAAGAAAATTTCTTAAAAATGGGTAATCTAATGTCATTTCTTCTTATTTTTACCCTTCCAATTTGTTTAGGCTTTATATTATATACCACCATGTTGCCTCGCCTTACGTTTGACATTTTTGTGAGATATATAATAAAAAATGAAATTTACATAAAAATATTAGAAAAAAAATTAAATTTTTATAAAACTTTTTTCAAATTTACAGCAAAACTAAAAGAATTTTTCATATAGTTAATCATCATAATTTCACAAAAAAATATTATTTACTTAATTTTAATTGATTAAATATGTTTTATAAGCTTCATTTAAAATTATTGGTCTAGTTTATAAAAATGTAATTTTTCGATATGTCAATAGGTTTCAATTTTAAACAATAAATTAATTACTTTTCAATAATTAAATACACTAACATTCACATCATAATTTATTCTATATAACAATATTTTTAGTTTGGCTATAAAAAAGAAAATGATATTATAACTTTTAAATATATGTTATACTTTTTTATATAATTAAAATAATAAAAAATAATTAATTTTATAGGTTTTTCATTTTAATTTATTTAAATATTCTTCTATTATTCTCAACTATTAATTAAAAAAAGTGTATAATTTGAATTTCTTGTATAAACCTAAAAGGCATATGTTATTCGAAATTTGTAGTAAAAAATGCATTATTATTAAGTTAATTCCTTACTAATATAACTGAATAAAAATAAAATTAATATTTAGATAGTTTATTCATTAAAAACCAACTTAACCCAATAAATTTGTTTAAGATGAATTGATTAAATATTGGTTTGCACCGGATAATATATTAGTAAATAACTTAGTAGATATTGATTTATTCTGAATTTTTAATGGCTCAACATTTCTCGTAAAAAAATATGAATAACTTTATTTATAATATTTATTATTAATAATATTGAAATATACCTGTTTTTATTAAAAAATAACATTTTAAGGCATTTTTTTTTACTTTTTAGTTTTTTTAATTTAAATTTTTTAGCCTTTTTATTTTATTCTGAATGTATTTTATTATATTCTATCTCTTTATAGAATTGTTCTAATTACAATAAATAGAGTAAGAAAGATATTGACTTAAATCAAAAAGAAAAAATGGATTAAATTTATGAAAAAAATTATCATGGTTTATATTAATTTTTGACATGAAAAATTATCTATATTTAATTTATTTAAAATTAATTTTCAAATCTGATTAATTTTTTTAACATATTTTGTAATTTGAAAATCTAATTTCAATTATGTAGGAAAATTATAAATATTTAAATTCTTAAATTCAATTTAATATAAATTAAATTGAATATTAATTATAAATAAATTTAATTATTATATTAATTGAATTTAGTATTAATATTAATTGAAAATATTAAATTAAATAAAAATATTAAATAAATGTATAAATATGGAAATATAATTAAATAAATAGTCCAGTCCACTGTATAGGTCTAAGATACTTCAAATCTGCAGGTTCAATAGCAAGTCCAGCCCACTACCTAGTTTTTTTTTTTATAACTCGAATAGATTTAAAGCGACATCGTTCTCCTTAGCAGCAAAACTATGTCATTTTACAATAGGGGGTTCAAAAAAAAAAGCTGAAACAGCCTGTTTTGCTCCATAGGCAAAACAACGTCATTTTAGTCAAATGGTTGCAAAAAAAAAATTAAAAGGGCTAAAATCAAGAGGACACTACAGTAATTACAATCCTCCTCAAGGCGCTTTATTATAGTATATAGATTCTTGTTTTTTTAAAAAAAAATTATTATACTACCGTTTTTTAATAAACTAATGCAGTGAATTGATGCATATTTGAACTTCTGGTTACAATAAAATAGCAATGAGAATAATGTACTGTACTTCAAACTTAATTATAATTTTTTAATTATATTCTTTTTTCAAGTCATAAATTATAATTCCTTATTTAATAAAAATAATCCATTTCACACATAAATTAAGAGTCTTGAAATTTTTAGATTTAAACTCAACTAAATACCTCCTGTAAGAGATGAAAAAGCCTTTACTACTACTACAGTACCATACTGAAAATATTGATGCTTTAGGCAAAATCCAAAACCTAATGAAACTACCTCGTCGATGCTCCACTTGGTGCCACTTGTTATTAATCTCCTTTTCTTTTTTTAAACTACATGTTTTTTAAATTTATACTTTATGGACTACAACTTATTTTGTTGGCTTAATTACAAAAATGGATAAATATTTAAAAAAAAATACTGTTCTTTAAAGTTTTTTCCAAATATACTGACCGCATTGAAGTTCTTTTGAAACATCACTGAAGTTCTATTAAAACATGCCTAAAGCACATAAAAATATGACTAAAATGTTAAAAATTGATGTTTATCCAAGGTTTATCAAAAGTTTTGCATGAGATTTACTTAAAATTTACTATAAATTTAATGAAAATTAAAGTTACAAAATTTTTATTAAATATTTGCTTAGAGTTTACTCAAGTTATACACAATAATGTTGTAAAAACCGGTCCGGCTGGTTTAACCAGAAAAACCAGAAACTGGGCCTTAGGCTGAGCAGTTTTTACCCCCAAAACTGGAGGAGGGGAAACAAACTGACGATCCAGCGGGGTCAACTGGGAACCTGACCGGATTGACAAGTTTTTCCGTGTTTTTTTTTAAAATTGTTTTGTAAAAAAAATTAATTATTTTTTGATAAAAAAAATAACCGTTCTTTAAAGTTTTTTCCAAACATACTGACGGCACTGAAGTTCTTTTGAAACATCACTGAAGTTCTTTTGAAACATGCCTAAAGCACATAAAAATATGACGAAAATGTCGAAAATCGATGTTTATTCAAGGTTTATCAAAAGTTTTACATGAGATTTACTTAAAATTTACCACAAATTTAATGAAAATTAATGTTATAAAATTTTTATCAAATATTTGCTTAGGGTTTACTCAAGTTATACCTAATAACATTATAAAAATCGGTCTGGCTGGTTTAACCAGAAAAATCGGAAATTGGGCCTTAGGCTGAGTGGTTTTTACCCCCAAAATTGGGCAGAAAACAAACAGGCGGAAAAACCGATGGCCCAGCCGAGACAACTGGGAACCGGACTGGGTTGACCAGTTTTTCGGTTTTTTTAAAAAATGTTTTGCAAAAAAATTAATTATTAAATATGGTCCAACCTAACTAATTTAACCGGTTCAACTAAAAAATTGACTCAGAAACTAGATGGATTAACATCAAATTGGTTAAAGTAAACATGTTTTTGAAGGCTCGCAATTATTTATAAGATGTTATCTTTTTCTTACTTTTTTTTATCTGAGATTGTTCACTCATTTTTATATTTTTTTTCTTAGTTCATTTTTATATTATTTTTCTTTTACAATTTGATATTTTTGACTGATTGTATTTTCAAATTATATCTTATTTACATTTAATAATTAATTAAATATTTAGTTATACAAATATATAAAATATGATTTAAAAAAAAGAATATGAGCTATGTTATATTAGTCTTGTACACTATGAATGACCTTCAACAACTTATATTTTATTTTTATTATGTATGAAACATATTACATTTTATTATATATGAGACATTATATTTTATGAAAATACTATATACACTGGTTTAACCTCGGTTCGACCTTAAATATGTGATATGCTGTTTTTCCGGTTCATTGACCAAACCGATTTTTACAACATCGATACCTAAGATTTATCCAATATTTACTATAAAATTAATAAAAGTTAAACTTATACAAGTTTTATTCAAGATTTACCCCAAAATTACTAAAGATGTATCTGAGGTTTATTTAAGGTTTACCAAAAAAATAAACAAAATTGATATTATAAAAGATTTTTCAAATATTTACTTAAGGTTACTCAAGTTATATCCAATATTTATCAGAAAATTAATAAACATTGAAGTTATACGAGATTTACTTAAGAGATTTACTAAGGTTTACTCAAGATTTGGCCCAAAGTTCACTACAAAATTAACGAAAATTGAAGTTACGAAAGATTTATCATATATTTATTTAAGGTTCACTCTAATTTTATTCAAGATTTACCCAATTTTTATAAGAAAATTAATAAAAGTTAAAGTTACATAAAATTTACTCAATTTCCAAGATTTACCGAAAAATTACCCATAATTTATATGATGTTTATCCAATGTTTATCAAACGTTTACCCAATGTTTACAAAGGAATGTCTAAGGTTTACCAAATTATGTTCAAATATTTACCCAAAGTTTATCAAAGATATAACCAAAAGTTTAACAAAGTAAATAATTTTAATTAAATTAATTAAATATAAATTTACATATCTCATTTTATAATTAAAATTTACCTAAGATTTATTTTCGTAATGAAGTTAATTAGATAAAAATTTACATATTTTTTTTACTAATTAAGTTAATTAAACAATGATTAAAAGTAAATAAATGCATGTATAAAGACAATTAGTGGCCATAAAAATTTAAATAAATTCTTAATTCATATTTAACATATAAAAAATGACCATTTTATCTCAATTAAATAAAAAAATGCTCAAAATACACGGTAAGTATAATATTTAAAAAGAAAAAAAATCAATAAAAATGAAAATACAAAAAATTAGAATGAAAATATGGAGATGACACCGGTAAAATTGAAAAAACTTGAAATACCGGTATGCACAGAAATTTTAAACTAACTGTATATTCAGAATTTGGATTTGAAATTGTTGATTAAATCGGAAGAGTTTCGTACCATCTTATTCATACTCTATTGGATAATCTCTTCTAGCCTTTCTTTCTTTCAGCTTCTCCTCGATTAATTGTTTGTAGTATTACCATCTTCTACTTGCAGTACGTACCTTTCACCTCCTCTTTTCTCACCCCTGCGTCCATTAAATAACCCATATAGCTTGGACAGTATAATCCTCACTAGTTGGCACCCAGGTGCCACTGCACTGCATAACCCTACTGCACAACCTATACTTGCAGCTTCCCTTTCCTTCATTTTTCAAATAAATCCACACTAAGCAGCTATAGCTATTTCAAACTGATAAGAGTTTGAATTCCAGTCTTCTCTGATCTTAAATCAAAGTGTGACTGATGAACTTCAAAAGAAGGTGATGTATTTGGCTAATTACATCGAAGCAGTGAATTTTCAAATTTAAATCCTTATTAATAATAAATAATAGAAAAAAATGATAAAACAAGCTGGACAGTTGTGACATATTCAGCAGAAATGAGGCGAAGTGGAAGATCAGCTCGAAAGATGTAAGCGTCGTCGGTCTCACGCCAACCAACGTCGCCGCCAAAACGGGTCCCACAACTACCTCAATCAAACCACGGCCCCAGTGATACATTTCTTTCGTTTCATAGTATGCCGAGGAAGAGTCTCGAGTTTTTTTTTTTTAATTAAAAATGTCAATATTTTTTAAAATATTTTGTCGCTTTCAAAACATTTAAAATTAACTGATTTGAAAAAAAAAAAAAAAAAAAAAGGGTTGGTTCAATGTAGAAAGGAGAGAGCTGTTGTAGAGGCAATGTTGTTATAGTAGATGATGTGGACCAAAATATATTGTTAATTGAATTTAGAGCCGTTCATAATTGACATTAAGTGCCCTCTTCTATTATATAATTATTAAAAAAATTATTAATTTGATTATTAAAATTAGTATCCATTGAAATAATTACCATTAAAATATTTTTAAATAATAATAGCTAAAATTGTTATTTTTCTCTTATGTATTATCATAACGACAATCTTGTTTGTATTTGGATTTTGTTAATCAATCAATTTAACTGATCCGGGTTAATGGCAGGAATCGTACTGAAATTTGTCACTGCTATCAAAATTCTTAATTATTGTGGATTGTTAGTGCCTGAAATCAGAAATCAATTTTAGATGTTAGAATATCTAATTAATAATGTCATGTCACATTTAACTTTTATGTCAGCTTTTCTGACAAAAAAATCTGTAAAAACGACACTTTCAATGTTTAAAGAGCTCTCAAGTCTGATTTTGAGTTCTTTTTTTCTTTAAATATTAAATGGCATTGTTTTTATAGCGATTATTTGCGGTAAAATGAGTTACTGAAAATGAAAATTGATTTTAGGTACGAAATTATAATATTTCTACAATAATTAAAAACTCTGGTTAGGAATTCATAATAAAGTAATAAGTTTCAGTATTATTCAAGTCATTAGCTCAACTCACCCCTACTATCCGATATTCATCTTAAGAAGGACAAATTATATTAAAAAAAATTGTAAACTTTTACATTTTTTATTAAAATAATTTTATTCTTTATTTTTAAGCTTTAAATATACATATTCTTAATTTGATATATCAAATGTAATTTGGAAAAAAATTTAATTTTATATAGTATTAATGTGACACCCATGACCTAATTTTTTTTGCTTTGACACTGCTGACATGTATTAATATATATATATATATATATATATATATATAACATTTATTTTTTAAATTAATATAAATTTTTTTTTGAAATAGTATGATAATAATTAAAAAAATATATAGATCTGCACAGAACTAGATATTAAATGACCCTGAGTTTGCATAAATATAAATATATTTGCTCAAAACTAGTAGTATGTAGGTTTGATTCATACAGACATAACTAAATCATTGCGAATGCATTTTCAGTATGAGAGCCGTCTATATAACTTGATAAAAAATAGATTTGAAGTGTCACGTTACTACCAAACCAAATTAAATTTATTCTAAAGTTATATTTAATATGAAATATATATATATATATTTAATAGTGAAAATTTAAAAAATAAATTTATTTTAATATAAAAATAAAAATTCAGAATTTTTTTTATACAAATTACCCTTTTAAGAATTAGAAAACAGACAAACAAAAATTGATATTAATAAATATGTAAATGGAGAAGAAAACTATAGGAATTTTAATACTAAAAATTTATAGAATCATAAGAAAAAGTACTCAGAGATAGATGGTAACAACTACTATATACATATATGGACTGACTCGTTTTTGTATGAGAAGTGGGAATGGCAGCTTTTGACATGTTTTCTGCTTATTGCAGTGTAATAATGAACTGGGACCTTATTGCAGTGGGAATGCCCCTCATATTGTATTATTTCGATATTTTTGCACAAATAATTGCTCTTCATACAAATTGTTCAAAAACAATTTATACTGTCTAATTTTAAAAATCATATTTTACACCCTTCAAATTAAAAAAAAAATATATTCCTATAAAATATATGTAGTAGAAAGTAATAATTTTTTCTCCCTATGTATATCCTATTTCTCTTGTTATTTTCTGCCACATATCCTAGTTTGTTGAAAAACTTATTAAAGTTAATAAATATTTTTTATTAAACATCTTTAAAAGAGTTATTAGGTACCAAATTGTTAGATATATTTTATATGGTTGTGGGTTCATTAATTGAAAAATAAAAATATATTATAAAATAAAGAATTTTAAGAATCAAATCAATTTTTTATTTAAGCAAGATTTCATTAATTAATTTAGTGTAGATAATTAATGTGAGTCAGATAATAATATGAGTGTGATGGACTGCCAATAATTATTATATTATGTAGGCTAAGTTTCTCTTGTTACTGACTCTCAACTCCTATATAAAGTTAGATAGAAATAAAGGAAAAAAATAAGGTTTTAGAATTCTATTATTCTAGTCAGAAAACAAGCAAAGTTCTTGGTTCAAATTCATTCAGATCATTTCTGCTGCGATGGATTCGACAAAATCGAATTCTTTTCTACGTCCTCTATTTCGATTAAACTTGTTTTATTCTCTAAATTTTATGTATTAGATCATGAGATTGAATTTGGCTAAATTTATTTTCTATCACCAAATGTCTATAGCATTTTATATTTTCAATAGTAATACAAGATTAGCTATTAATTAAGGGCCGCAGAAAACACAATAAAATGGATTTTTGACATTGTGAAGCAATCTTCGCCACTTGAATCATCTTAAACCCCTAGCCTCATTTTTACTCAATTTTTCTCTTATTTCTTTTTTCTAATCACATATTTTCGTTAAGCATAGATGAATAAATATTTTCCATTATTAACTTGAAATAACTCTTCTACACTTCATTTTTTCAATTTATTTATAAAATAAGTGGTTATTCTATATAGATTTAGATTTTTTTTATATGTTTTATTTTTCGTGATTTTATCGTTTTGTTGCAGCATTTGATTTTATTGCAATATTTTATTTTGGGATGGAGATTCAGACAGACAAAGTATATTTGATCTAAACCGATTTATTATACTATTAATCTAGGTACTATGATTTTTTTACTGTTTCATTTTTTATGGTTTTTAGTGGATTTATAAATGTATTTCTATCGATATTTTGCTAGTTTGAATCAATGGAATTATTTTTCTTTTAAAAAAAGAAACAAATATCTATAAGTTGTCCCAAAAAACTAAACTAAACATTCTAAATATTATATTTTTTACAACTTGAGGAGTGTAATAGATAATTTTCAATGTTAATATGTACAAATGACGTTTTTAAGTTCACTAATGTATTATGAATTATACTTTATCATTGCTATTTAATGTATAACTTTGCCCTTAATTTCTTTGAAATTCTAAATTTTGTCTTTATATTTTTTAAAATCAATTTTATATCTAAACTTTCAAATATTAGCTCATTTTAACTTTTTTGCAACGATGATTTTACAATGTTAGTTCATTAAATAAGTACTCTAAAAACAGGTTAATTAAGTAGAGAGTGCAATTATAGGTTGAGAGAAAACTCAAGAGTTGTATTGAATAGAACTATTGAAGAAAAGTAGGGGTTAATTACATCTATTATTATTGAACTTTGTATTATTTGCATCTAAATTATAATTTTTTTTTGTTTTATAATACTAAAATTACTGAACTTTATAAATTATTGCAAAAAAGTTATCGCCAACCAATTTTCACAAGTTATTAGCTAGAAAACTCATTTTTTATGGGTTTGTTGGGTCATAATGGTATCACAATTCCACCACTAATTACCTTTTGCCATATTTTTTGACGAGTTGCAAAAAAAATGTGGTTGGAGGTAACTAATAGTGGTATTGTGATACCATTATCGGTGATAATTTTCTACAATTCATCAAAAGATATAACTATAGGTAATTAATGGTAAAGTTGTGATACTATTATGACCCAATTAACCTATAAAAAAATTTAGTTTTTCGGCTAACAACTCGTTGTCAAAATTATTTGACGATGATTTTTCTGCAACAATTTATAAAGTTCAGTAATTTTAGTATTACAAAATAAAAAACTGTGATTTATATACAAATAATGCAAAGTTCAGTAATCCTAAATGTAATTAACCTAAAAAGTAGCTCAGCTACTTATATACAAAAAAGTCTAATAACTGCCATTAACTTCTCATGAGAATTAAGGAGAGAAAATAGGAAAATAAATGATCTACTACAAGTTACAAAGTAATAATTACGCTACCGGCTAGAATAGAGAAGTAACATCACTATTCCTAGAGTGATAAGCTTTGTAACTTTTATATGCAGCTAAGCTGCTATGAGGCATGTGCTACGTTGTCAACATCAGGCTTAATTGGTCGTTGAGTTGAAGCCATGTTTAAATGATGAGCTATTGAGCCCATTGAAAGTTAGGAGTAAAAAAATTGTCAACAAAAAGCTGGGATAATAGGCGAACAAACTCTAGATGAGAATGTCCTTTGGTGAAGAAATCTACCAATTGGTCTTTATAAGAGACCCGGAGAAGATGCAGATAGCCTTACTTGATTTTCTCTCTCATAATATGACAGTCCAGCTTGATATACTTTGTCCTCTCATGAAAAACGGGATTGTGAGGGATATGCATAACATGTTTGTTATCTTAGTAAAAAGAGCAAGCTTAGTATGACAAATTCTGAGATCATGTAGGAGGTACACAGCCATTAAAGCTCACAAGTGACACTAGCCATAGTGTGATACTCTACTTTGGTGGAGGATTTTGACACAGTTAATTATTTTTGGACTTCTAGTAAATTATGGATGACCCTAAGAAGACACAGTACCCTGTAATTGATTTTTTGGTAATGGAACATGTAGCCCAATCAGAATCCGATAATGCTTTCAGTTCAAGTAACACCATTGGAAGGGAAAAAGAGACCCTGACTATACATTGTAATTCAACCCCCTCATTCTTTGTGCTTTGGAAACTAGGAGCAATATTTAGAAAATCAAAGCCTTTTTTCTCAAGTCCTAGTCTGCCATTAAATTTCTTATCAGAAGTTGGACCCCAACTTCGCCTCTCACTTTCCCCAAAAAATTAATTGGTTCGTTCTCCTCCCCCAATAGAGAACCTACTCCATTTGTTCAAATGATTATCTGAACATAGAGAAATTGTGAATTTCCTCTTCAAGTTGTTTCCTGAAGAGTCATCTATACTTTCCGCAACTGTGATGGCCGTATGGTGGTTTTTGATTCTCCATCGGTATAACTCATTCTTGGACCAAGGCCTCAACCCTTTCATAAAATTAAAAAATTTATCGGTCTCTAACATATCTTATATATCCAAAATGAGTGCTTGGAAGCTTCTCATATATTCCCGAATGTGTCCTATTTGTTGTAGTTCGCTTTGCTTATAACGAGTAGTATATGCTGCATTCTCGGGGCAAAATTGCGTTTTGAGTTTCTTCTTGAATTCCTCCCATGAGGAGATTGCATTATTGCCAATTTTCATTTTTTCCACTTAGCTCCGCCACCAGAGTTTGACATCTCCAGCTAAATACATCGGTGCCACCCTTAACTTGTTTTCATTTGTGCTTATCTTGGTAGCTTCAAAATAAGAATTGAGATCAAATAGAAAGTTCTCCACTTCCCTTGAATCCTTGATGCCGTCGTAAGTCTTAGGCTTAGGAATTTTTATCTTCCCAGATTCGAGTGGATTAGTGCCAACATTCTCAACTGCTTTCATCACACGCTCACTTTAGTCCTTGTCTCTTCCAATTCATCACGAATTGAGATGAATACTTCGTATGCTTTGTTGGATAGGGATTCAACTCCATCTTCAAGAGTCGTATGAGCACTAGATAGGGACTCAATTTCATCTTCAAGAGTTTTATGGGAACTAGCAAGTTGCTTCACCGCCTCTTCTAGGTTTCCCGATCTATCATCGCCTGTCCCTGCATCATCAACACTAATAAAATCCATAACTTTGGTGGAATTTTTATGAACTAGCTCACTGATTACATCTGACTTGGCCATCAAGGTCTCAAACAAATTTGAACTGGCCACCACCGCTAAAAAGAATTCTTGGTTAGCCATCACGACTTTCCAAGCTTCAAATTGGGCTACCGCAGCCTCAATCGAGTTTGTATCGGCTACTGCCGCTTTTAAAGCCTCATTTTCTTTTTCAAGGGCTTCAGTTCATTGAAAAATGAGTTCAAGATCTACTGCTTAATCACCTATTAAGAGCTCACTAGCTCTGTCTCTCTCAAGGGACTGTATCCTTTTCTCTAGAGCTTTAATTCGACTCATGAAAGTTTTTTTCATGTTTCCTTTTTTTTTTTTTGAAACAGTTGGACCATTTTCGCTCAGATACCAAATGTCATGGGCCCACACACTTGAGACCGTGTGGTGCTCACTTGGGTCACGTTCAAGCAAGCCAACCAAGGGTTATTCCGCTAATTATGCATATAAGATGGGACATGAGTTAGATTCGGATTAACGACAGAATAACCGATAACATTTGCAAGAATGGTATGATAGTGTAATCAAGATAATACATAAATATAATAAACAATCACATAAACATGACATTATATCAAAGATGCACAACCACACAAAGAAAAACATATAAATGAGTAGAAATCAGGCTAATATTTCATTAATATTCGATTGAGCATTACAAAGATGGTTAAACTATTATGGAACGTTTGTGCGAGTAGAGAGGCAACCCATAAGGTGAACGGACCCGTCAGCTATTGGATCCGAGTTACCAGTCTAATAGGTAACTAGTCACTCCTCCCTAAAGAGGTTAAGGGACATGTTGAGACTTGACAGAATGAGACATGGATATGTGTCAGCCATCATTTCTTTAAAATTACAAAAATATAATTATTTTAAAAAAAACTGTTTCGTTATTTTATTTTAAGATTCTTTCTCGATTACAAAATGTCCCCTTACACTGAGCTGGTTGTTGAGCCGAAGCCTTGTTTCAATGCTCAACGGTTGAGCCCATTGAAAGCAATGGATTGGCAGCTGTATAAACTCTATTAAATTATAACCTTAATTAAACTTTATCAAATTTACCTCTTCTAAATTTTGTCTTTTATATTGTTTATTTTATTGAGTCATATTAATTTTGTAACAAGTGCAATTCTTTATAGGTAGCATTATTTTATTTATTTATTTATATATTACATAATGACAATATTCTATATATACATCTACTATTTATTAAATATATTATCAATTTTTTTTTTGGTTAAAATTATCCTTGTCAATGGTCATCATATATTGATAACATAATCTAAGTGAACATTAACATAAAGGACAACAGAAAAGTTTGAAAGAAGAATAGAAAAACTACCAGTAGTCCATAAACTTCCACCTTTAGTTTATACTAGTAAAGATACTTTGTGCTTGCTGCGGCTTGTGAGGATCAATACCTTTTTTAATTCATGAACTACATAAAATTAAATATAATTAAATAATTCAAAATTTAAAATAAGATAAATTAAAGTGGGAAAGTTAAATAAAATAATAACAATTCTAATTTTATATTATTAAACAGTTCAAAAAAGTTAGCTTCAATAAATATATTCAAATAAGATTTAAAATTCCTGCAAAGTCAAAATCTCAAAATAATTTTTTTGAAAAAATAAAAACGTAATTTTTCAAATAGTTTAATACGAAGTTGTCGACTTCTATATGATAAATTTTTTTTTTTGTTTTCTTAATGGATATTATAGTTCTAAAATTAAATAGATTTGATTTATAATCTCTCAAGCTAATTTGTGGTGATATTAAACTTTAGGACTTATAATCTTTTTAATTTTAACTAACAAATAAAAAAATAGAATAAAAAATTTAATTGAAGTCAACAAAAGAAAAAGGTAAAAATATATAATTTTTTTTTTGCAGAAAAATAAATTTTAAACTCACATGAAAGTGAAAGGAGCATAGTAGCATACTAAAAAGAGTGATAAAACTTAATAGAATATAAGTGTAGAAAGTTATAAAAGATGCAGATAATTGCTTTATTACAGTGATATGTGAGATAAATACTTATAATTCATATGAAAAATTATGTATAAGTTCTTATTTTTTTTGGACCTATTCATGAGTTTAAACTTATAATATATATTAATTTTTAAGACAAAATTAGACAGTGTATAAATTCAAATAAAAAATAATTTTTATAAAACATATTTTAATCAATAGTAAACTGAATTAAATTAAATTTTTTTGAGTCAAATTAAATTAAGATAACAGGGTTGAAAATAAGATTAGAAAATAAAAACAAAATTAATTTTTGCACTAAATTGCATAGAGGGAAACGTATAAGAGTAAAAAAAGAGAGAAAATTACTGATATTGCAACAATAAATTACGTGAAGGGTTTTGACACGATTTGCATGAATAATAATATTAGGTATATTAAATTAGACGTCGTCTAAATTCAAACAAAAATAATTATTATAAAAGAGAATTTATTTGATAATAAATTGAGTTGAATTAAAAGTTGAGTGAAATTAAAGTAAGATAATGAGATTGAAAATAAAATTAGAAAAAATATAAATTAATTCATAAACTAAATTACAAAGCTATAGTGTCCAAGAATAAAAAATAAAAAAAATGATAGGACTGAATATAAGACTTACAAAAATTTTATAGACTAAATTGCAAAAACTCGAGAGGATAAGAGTTAAGGAGAAAAAAAAAAACAAAAAATAGGACAAAAGTTAAAATTTACGGAAAATTACTATTGTTACAACAATGACTTCCCAAACAACTTTAGAATAATTTTTGTGAAAGTTACTATTTATTATTGATGTTTGATATAATAAATTAGTATTATTAAAATTTAAAAATTATACTATTTGCTATTTTATTATATCATATTATATTAATATGTATTTTTGTTAGATTTGAAAAAAAATATTATAATAAGGTGAAATAATAAAAAAAAATTATTATTATTTATTGAAGTCTGACATATTATACTAGTAGCTTTTTGAGGTTTAACATATTGTATTATTACTTTTCAAGATTTTATTTATTATACTAGTACTCTCCGAACAAAAGAGAATATTTTTTATGACTAACAATAAATATCTTAAAATTTAACAGAGAGTATATAATTTAACAGAAATAAAACAGATGAGGTAAATAATATAATTTTTAAACTTCAAAAGGTATATTATATTTAACATAATTTTTAAACTTCAAAAGGTATATTATATTAAATCTCATGAAGTAAATAATAATTTTTTTTATAATTTTTCAACTAAACTAATTCCAAATTGTGGCAATATTTTCAATTTTTTTTTTCCATAAAAGATATACCGATATCATAGAGATTATCTGTGAGGGAAATATTACATAAAATAAATTTGAATTAAGTTTGAAAAATGATAAGTAAAAAGGCCAATAATTATAAGAATTATTTTATAAATTTTAATAACAAAAAATAGGACAAAAGTTAAAATTTACGGAAAATTACTATTGTTACAACAATGACTTCCCAAACAACTTTAGAATAATTTTTGTGGAAATTACTATTTACTATTAATGTTGATATAATATATTAGTATTATTAAAATTTAAAAATTATACTATTTGTTTTCTCTATTATATCATATTATATTAATAAAAAGATCTTATAATAACTATTACTTTTTGAAATTTGACATATTAAATAAGTACTTTTTTGAGGTTTAACCTATTGTATTATTACTTTTGAAGGTTTTATTTATTATACTAGTACTCCCCGAATAAAAGAGAATATTTTTTATGACTAACAATAAATATCTTAAAATTTAACAGAAATAAAATAGATGAGATAAATAACATAATTTTTAAACCTCAAAAGGTATATTATATTAAATCGCACGAAGTAAATAATAATTTTTTATAATTTTTCAACTAAACTAATTCCAATTTGTAGCAATATTTTCAATTTTTTTTTTCCATAAAAGATATACCTATATCATAGAGATTATGTGTGAGGGAAATATTACATAAAATAAAATTGAATTAAGTATGAAAAATGATAAGTAAAAAGGCCAATAATTATAAGAATTATTTTATAAATTTTTTTGGGTGCGAACTTAATTTATCTTATACATTTTGATTTTCTATAAATATGTGTTTTTTTTCTTTCGAAGCCCGTTTGGATTAATGAATTTTAAAATTTATGAATTTTATAAAATCTTTGCATTGTAAAATCATATATTCTAAAATTTTCATCGTTTGGTTTAACTATAAAATCTATAGATTTATGATATAATTATTCTTATATTTATATTTGGTTCAATAATCACAATCTATAAATTTAATACTTAATTTTCAATTTTATTAAATATTGATAATTTATTATTAATTAAATATATAAAATTACTTCTATTATATACTTAAAATTTTTTAAAATAAAATTGGTTAATTTAAGAGTTCAAAAATTAAAAAAAAGTTATTATACATTGTAGTATTCGATTACATTGCTAAAAAATATTTTTATTAATAATTTAATGCATATTAACACTATGTTATGCAAAATAATAATAATAATATTATTAATAATAATAATAGTTGAAATTAAAAGAAAAATAATTTTTGTTAAGAATAGTATTGAAATATTATTAATTTATTAGAAATAACACCTTAGAGATGAGAAATCAAATATTTTAAAAATAAATTATTTATTAGAGACAATCTTGAAATAAAAAAAATTGACAACAATTTTTATTAATCAAAATCTATGAATTTTAGATTTTTCTACTTTGGAGATAGAAAATCAAATATTTCAAAAATGAATAATTTGGTGAATTTTCTAAAATTAATAGATTTTAATATTTTTTTTAAGTAGTTAAATGGCATATTTAGTAAAAATCAACCAAATCTTCAAAATTTTTTATTTATAATTAATTAATCCAAATATAGTATAAAGAAATTATAGATCTGTATACGGTATGCCAGTATATCTGTACATTCCTATATCAACTATTAGATGGACATTTACATCATCTAAATAGTTCATTAATTTATAATTTTAATTGTTATATAAATATCTTATCATTTGATTTTACAGTATATATGATATTTTATATCTTTACAATTATTAAATTATAAAAAAATATATTTTTTAATATTTATACATTTATAAAATGTCATCTTTGGAAGCAGAATCAATGTTATCCAGCTTTTATTAGCTGCCACTTGCATATTTCGCTGCTACAGTCAGCAGTTTCATCAGCAGCCGAAGTTATCAATCAGGCAAACAACAAATGGCGGAGACTTTGATTCGTTTTGGCATTATCGGCTGCGCAGATATAGCCCGAAAGGTATCTCGAGCTATCAGCCTCGCACCCAACGCCCAGCTCTCCGCCGTAGCCAGCCGATCGGTGGAAAAAGCTTCGGCTTTTGCTAAAGCCAATAACTTCCCTCCCGACGCCAAGATCTATGGCTCCTATGAGTCACTCCTCGATGACCCAGAAATCGATGCCGTTTATATTCCTCTGCCCACTAGTCTTCATGTGAAATGGGCCTCTTTGGCTGCCCAGAAAAAGAAGCATATCTTGTTGGAGAAGCCTGTGGGGGTTAATGTTGGTGAGTTTGATGAAATTTTGAACGTTTGCGAGGCTAATGGAGTGCAGATTATGGATGGCACCATGTGGATGCATAACCCCAGAACACACAAGATGAAGGAGTACTTGAATGACAAAGAGCGTTTTGGAGACCTCAGAACGGTGCCTTTTTTTCCCCTTTCATGGCTTTCATTTATAAGTTTCTTTTGGATATAATTTTTTATAATACGCGAAAATGGAAAAAAAGCAATTTTGTAAGATGAAGATAAATATTTGGTCGCTATGCCTCTAAATTTCGGGCTATTAATAAATGAACATAAAAAAGGAAATTTGAAGTGGCAAATTTTTTTCTATGAATTCCTTGATTTTGCTGTTAATTTATGACATATTTTTGTCGAATTTCATTTGTGAAATAGTGACTTTGTTAGTTTTTTGTGAGCAGAGACTGAGTTTGAGTTCGCCCTTTTTGCTTGTACTTTTGTGGTGATCACTGTTTTGTGTTTGCTCTTTGTCCTAGTGTTGAAATAGGCAACCACCTCCTTCGATTAGGGACGGATTCTTGTTTTTAATACCAAAATCATGTTCTTTCGCTTAATTCTTAAGTGGTTGCTTTGGTATTGATCATGTTCATATTCATGTAGAGTTGGGTATTTCCTTATACTTTTGTGTACTCATCATGCACTATAGAATTGAATAAAGATCCACTAAATATATCAGTTTGTTAGAAAGGATTAGAGAGTTAATTCATCATGGAAGTCCTCTCTGCTCTCCTAAGTTTTTCATTTGGACAAGGCTTCCAAATTCATTCTAAACTAAACCTCTAATGCATAATTACCAACTTGCTACAAATTGAGAATGTATTTTATAAATAAGATGAAGTTGATGAAATTTGACTCCATGGTACTTTTCGCTGTGATCTTTTCCTTAATCCTTATAAATAAGAAATATCTTACTAAAAAATGCAAATAGTGAGAAAAAAAAATGCTAACATTTTAAGAAATTGAACTTTATACTGTGTTCTGTCTTTTAAGTAGTTATGTTGAATATAAATAATTCCATTTGCTTCCAAACAAAGGAGTGGGATGGATGATTCCATTTCACCTGATTCTGTTCATTGTCTCAATTCAATATGCTTCCGTATTACATGATATGTTGCCAAATATAACCTGGCTGTATTGTTCTTCTCCTTCCTCCAGAAATTACTTTTGAAAATGTGCTTGTTGCATGTTTTGTATGCATGTGAAGAATAAGAGTTCACAAAACTTTTTCTGTACCTCCGGTAACATTTTTTTTTTTGTTCATTAGCTGCTAGCATTGCATTTACTAATTCAGCCTGTTTCTTTCTTTTCATTATTTCTAAATTCTAATGACATGCCTTGTCTTCAGCAGTTTCAGGAATTATTAACTGCCATATAAGCCTTTTCATCTGTTGCTATTCTCGTATATTGTTCAAGAGTATCATTACTGGGTTATTGTGAAACAAATGCATTGCCAGTGTATCTTTGCCTTTTTACATGGTTCAACTTATGTTCCTAATAATTTTTTAATTCGAAATTTTTATCTCAAATTGTAGATCTCTGTTTAGTGGAATTTTTGTGCACAAAACATATATGATACAATACATGGACTTAATTTTGTGGGTTTGCATTTGTAGCTGTCAGATTTGTTTAACTTTTATATCTTGTTATGGCTCTCATTGAAACATTCATATTTTTATTGAATTTATTGAGTAACTAATGTTGTAATGAAGTGCATTTGGATTATGATATAACCTTTTTGTTTGCATGCATAGGATGAATTCTGAAGCAGGGATAACTTTGTTGTAATCAGTAAGTGTCAAATTTTAGGTAGTATTTGGGATGCTTATGATTTGTTGTCTGTATAGACTGTACCCTTATTTTATGATTTAGGATTTCTTCCTTGCTTCATAGTATATAACACCACTATATGTGGTTATATGGGCTCTATGATTGACTTGGATTCATTTGACTGACGTTATCCTAAAGTTTCGTTTTAGGAAGTTTGACTTTTAGAGCAACATTGGTTT
Source organism: Balakata baccata (assembly GCA_949630135.1). Taxonomy (NCBI): domain Eukaryota; kingdom Viridiplantae; phylum Streptophyta; class Magnoliopsida; order Malpighiales; family Euphorbiaceae; genus Balakata; species Balakata baccata. Next base: position 19,353 of record CATIWF010121137.1, read on the forward strand.
TCTACATTCATCCCTGTATGATCTGTAACTGTAAGTAGTATATCATGGGCTACCATGTCAAAGAAGCATCAATGCTTTTCTCAGTGGGTGCTTGTGCTGCAATATCTTCACATGTTTATTTGTTATCAAGCAGTTAAAATCTGGCCTATCTGGTGCCTGTAATTCCTTGGATGAGTAGTTTCTAATTACAGTGGGTCATATTCATTTTATGTGTTGAAGTCTGATTCAAATTGTAGTATAAATTCCTTGGATGGCTGCCTTCTTATTTAATTGTTACGTAAAGTATTAAAGTTGCTGTCATATGCAGTACAATTCTTCATGTTTTTAGCATGAGACATCAGGTTGGATTTACTAGTTTGTTAAGATTCCAGAGAGAGGAGATTCCAGTAGATAGATGAACGAAGGCTGGATTTCAAACTTACTGTTGAAAATCTCTGAGTTCATCTCACAGCATATTTGAGAAATGTTTTATAAGTTTATGGCTACTGTATGTCCCGACGCATACCTTTTAATTTAACTGCTGACTTCAATAAATTCTAGTTATAAGTGTACTGGAGAATGTTGTATGTTTTGTATATGAACTAAATTGATTAGTGTCATGGTGTTATAACCATTTGACTGCAGATTGTAAGGATATATGCTTATTGCATACTCGTTTCTAGGTTCTCTTTTTTCTACTTTAGATGATGATAGCCTTTTGTTTTTTCTTTTCTTTTTATTAAAGATTTTTGTTCTAAACTGTATTTTGGTACTCCAGATACATAGCTGTTTTACATTTGCTGGTGATGAGGACTTTCTCAAGAATGACATTCGTGTCAAACCAGATCTCGATGGCCTTGGTGCTCTTGGTGATGCTGGGTGGTACGGCATTAGGGCAATCCTCTGGGCTACTGACTATGAACTGCCAAACACCGTTGTAGCTTTGCATGGGCCAATTTTAAATGAAGCCGGGGTAATTTTGGCCTGTGGTGCTTCTTTCCATTGGGATGATGGCAAAGTAGCAACCTTCCATTGCTCTTTCTTAACACATTTAACAATGTATATCACTGCTATTGGAACCAAAGGAACTTTGCATCTTGATGATTTTATTATTCCTTTTGAGGAGAAGGAATCCTCTTTCAGTGCTTCTTCAAAATGTTGGTTCAATGACCTTGTTACAGGGTGGGAATCATTGCCAAGCCAGCATACTGTTGTCGCAGAAATCCCACAGGAAGCTTGTATGGTGAGAGAATTTGCTCGGTTGGTTGCAAACATTAAGGTAAATGGAGGAAAACCTGACCAAACCTGGCCAACTCGCAGTAGGAAGACACAATTAATACTAGATGCAGTGAAGACATCGATTGAGAGAGGTTTCGAGCCTGTTAAAATTGCAAACTGATAAGAGATTTGTGATTCCTGTGTGATGAAAGGTGTGAAGGTTGTTTTCATCATTTTGTTGAACTCTTAGCGTCTGTAAATCTATGCCCTTCAAACACCTTCAATGTGTATTTGATGTAGCACCCTGGAAATAAAGTGTCTTTGGATGTGTGATTGCTGATTAGTTATTTTGATGAGGTTGTTTTAAATTCAAAATGAAAGAAACCAGATGATGCAGACAAGATGATCAAATTGAAGCTATGGAAGCAGCCCTTATAATTCTGCACTTCACATTCTTTCCCATTGCTCTTCTGCATATCCAATCTCATTGCCTCTCGAGCACTCCGAGTAATGTAAATTCCAGATTTTGTTAACCTTCAAATTATTTCATGAGTTAAAACATGCAGAAGTTTTCTTATTAGTCACTAATCCAAGGTGCAAGATGGGTTCCATTGAATCTGGCAGCCTCTCCAATCTCATCAAATGTCTATGTATTTCCTGATCTAACTAATTTTTCCAGTATCTCAACAGACCATATTAGATTTGGCGCAATCACCCTATAATATTAGTTCAACTGACAATAACATGATATATATCCGACTGATATTTCCCATTTATTTTTAATATATAATACACAGACTAACAAAACAAACAAGTAATCATATGGTTATCTATGATATGGAAATTCATTTTCCGACGGCACGGCTGTGGCTTAACATGGTGGCATGTCCGGCGGGGGAGGCAGCGTACGAGCTTCAGGTGCTTTGCCGTCTTTCACTATGAATACTGTGTCCATCCCCCACGACATGTGACGATCTAGATGGCAATGCATGAACCACACTCCTGCAATAATATATATATATATATATATATATATATGAGAATCTCATGGATCAATTACTAAGACCACTAGCCTAACATGACTAATCACATTTGATGAAAATGAGAAACAACTTTGAAAAATTAGTAAGAAGGGGCACATACCAGGATTAGCAGCCTTGAATCTGATGGTAGTCCACCCATTAATGGGTACAGCAATTGTATTTTGAAGAGGAGGGTCAACAAGATTATAATCTAAAGGATCCTTAACACGATCAAAATTACCTAGTCCTCTTCCAACAACATAGAAACTAAAACCATGAAGATGCATTGGATGATCACTAGCACCTGCTGCCACATTTGTGCCCTGAAAAACTATCTCCACAGTCGAATTATACTCTATCAATTTCACTTGCGTACCGGGCATCGATGCCTCAAGATACAATGGCAAATCATCAGCTGTAAAATTGAACAACAATGGCGGAAAGCTGGGAAACCCAGTTCCAAAAACCCCATTTCTTTTATAATAGTAAGCTTCAAGCACAGAAAAAGACGGATCTTCAAAGCTGTTGTTGTTCATACTTGCGGCCAACCTTGTCCCATTTGGTCCAGCACAAGAATTATTCGGACAAGGAAATGTATTAATCGAGAGTGTGATAAATAACCTCGTACTTATGTTTAATGGGACATCAACAGGATGGTTTTTATCAGCAAGGCTTGTAAGTCTAGAGGTGAAACTAAAAGATGCATTTGTGTCATTGTAATAAGGAAGATGAGGTAATAAAGGCGGCGGAGAAGAGTGGTTTCCGTTGTATTGGATGATGGCTGTGGTGGTTGTGTTGTCAATAGTAAGGTTTTGGACGGCGGAGTAGACTCTGGCCGCTATGTAGTAGCTTTGGTTGGCTGGCTGGTTTGCTATGAATAAGACATCAACGGTTTGGCCGGGGGATATTGTGATATAATTAGAAGTAAATGGCTTAGTGTAGCTTGCATCTGATCCTACCACTGTGAGATTATGTTTGGCAACTGAGAAAAAGTGCATATCTTGAACGGCAGCGTTTATTATTCGGAGAAGATAAGTTTTCCCATAATCAACCATCAGCTTGAAAGTTTCTGCAAAACAAAGTTTACTGCTTCATTAGAGTTTAAATTTAGTATTTTCGTAGTTGTTTTGACATATTTTATTTTATTTTCGTTTAAGAATTTTTTAGCCTAGCAAAATATAAAAATTAAAATTGCTTTAAGATTTACATGAATCCTTAATTGCATAGTTTTTTTTTTTCATATACTAATTTGTTATAAATTTTGCTTGTCTCCTCAATATATAATTATGTTTTTGAAAAAACATTTTTTTTTAAAAATATTTTTAATTTTTTAAATCTGCTTAAATGTTTTTGAAAAAATAAAATACATTTTTTTTTCCAAAAATAAATTTAAGAAAAGTAGTTAATTTTTAAAAAATTTAAAAAATATTCATTAAACAAAAAATATTAAATTTTTTTTAACACTCAAGATTTCTAGTTACCTTTCGGTCTTATCAAACACCTTTTAGATTAGTCATATTAACTTGGGATAAAAAAAAAATTTAGAAATAAGATGTAGCCCAATTAATTAGTTGAAGATTCTAATGCACTGTTTCAATTGATAAAATCCATGGATTTTAAATATAAGAATTGTGAATTCATGAATTTTGATAATTCTATTATTTGATTTCACTGTAAAATCTATAAATTGATAATGTAATTTTCTTTATACTCATATTTGGTTAAATGATTACAATTCATGAATTTAACAATTAATTTCCAATTTTATCTTTTATTAAATATTTATAATTTATTATTAATTAAGTATATATAATCAATTTCACCTAATACTTAAAAAAAATAACATTGATTATTTTAAGAGTTAGTAAATAATAAAAAATAAAGTTAATAGTACTCCCTCTTTTTATATATAGGGTAATTTAAACTTTTAAACATAATCTATTTATCGTTAAAACGAGAAATTATTTTACATTATAATATCTAATTAGATTGATATAAACTAAAAATCCTTTTTTATAAATAATTTAATGCATATAATAATAATAATAAAGTAATTATTTGAAATTTAAAAAATAATTTTTTCTTTTTTCAGGGTTAATAGAGTTTTGAAATATTATTAATTTGTTAGGGACAACTTTGGAATAAAAAGAGTCGACAACAATCTCTCGTTGATAAAAAATGATAGATTTTGGATTTTCTTACATAGGAGATAGGAAATCAGATCCAAATGATTTTGGTATATGATAAATTTTTTAAAATTCATAGATTTGGATCTTTTTTAAATAGTCAAACGATAAATTTGACAGAAATCAACGAATTATTCAAAATTTATCATCCAAAATTCATCGATCCAAACGTAATCTAAAAATTTTCGAGCAACCCAAATTCTTATTCCATCTTTCCTCTCTTCTATTAAAAAAAAATATAAAATTTTCTTCTACTAGTTTATCTTTCAGAGTGAGTCGTTGGAAGTTAAATCAGACAAGCAAACTAGTGAAAAAAAAGGGACAACATAATTATTATTTGATGGCAATTAAAAACAATATATTCATGTTACATCAATGAGAAAGAGGAGTTAGCTTTTCTCCTTTGGCATTTTATTTTGACCTTCTCGAAGAATTTTATAATTAATTGAATATTTCTTTCTTCTATTAAAAAATTCCACCTCTTATCATGTTGGTCAACTACGACATCGTCTTATTTATTAATTTATTATCCTTAATCCTTTCAAAAAAATTAAAAATAAAAAACTATTAACAAGTCGTAAACTGCTTGCCTAGATTATTGGATTTGCAATTTAAATAAATCCTCCCGCAGTTTAGGAATTGTGGCATTGAATCTTTGGAATGAACAATTGAATGTAATAATAATAATAAAAAAAAGAGAATCTCATTATCTAAATTATGGAGAAATTCTTTAATAGATTAGATGTAGTATACTGATTCAACTTAAATGATATATATTTAATTATTTTAAATTTATTGATTGATGTGAAAATATCATATATATATATATATATTTGTATGATTAAATATTTATATGTTGAAGTCTATACAAAAGGAAAAAAAATTATGAAGTGCCGTATGATTAAAAATTAATTACATTTAACTTGCACCATCCTTCAATATTAGAGGAAATTTATTATTTTTATATTAAATCCAATAAAATAACTATCCTATTCCCCTATTGAATCTCATAATGAAAAAAAAAAAAAAACCTAACATATATGAAATCCCTATATTTATTTATTGATTACTTTACTTTCTAAATTCATTTTTATATACATTATCTCATAATTTTTGTTTTTTATACGCATTTTTTACTTTTTATATTCTTTTTTTTTTTTACATAATTAGTCTCTAATTTTTCATTTAGCGTGATATGTTGTGTGCTATTAATATGAAAATAATAGAGATATTCCCTAAATCACATATATACTTTTTAAGTGTTTGTTATTGGATATGTCACTTCATTTTTAATTATAAATCGGTATTAATTTCTTTTATTATGAATAAATTTCATGTTATTATTAAAAAAAAATATTCATCATCTGACTCGTTGGTGAAGATTTGTTTTTGTTTTTATTTTTTTAATATTGGACAGCTAGCTTATTATTTGATTAACAAGAAGTTACCTGGTTTGGAGCAAGGATAAAGATCGCCAGGTTGACCATTGATTGTGTAAGCATCAGAAATATTAGGATCTCCTCCTGACTGAAGAAATGTATCATAAAGATTCATTATTCCTTGCTTCCACCACTCTCCTGCATTTTTTTTTTCTTTTAATTAATATGGCCAGCAAATCACAGAAATATATATATCGACAAAATTTTATGCTATAATTTTCAAAAATTATTTTATATAATACTTATATTCGATTATGAATATAATGCAATAATATCACTTATGAGTTTTAATTGATATTAGTGGTATTGATTTTCATAATTGTTAATTGATTTAATTCTCATTTCGAGTCTTATAAACCAAAATATATTGAGAGCAAAATTGCTAATTAACTTGTTTTTTCTATTACAAAATCGGTGAGATATCCATATAATAATTTGAGAATTCAGTATTTTTTTTTTATGGAAATTACTAATCTAAAATATATTTAGAAACCAATCTAATTATAATATGCCATATACATAATAAACTACAAATTATAATTGAATTGTGTAAGAATTTTATCATGGACCCAGACAATACCAAAGTAAAAATTATTAGAATTATGTAAAACAAAAATTATTATTATTTTTTTATAAAAAAGGTGTTAAAATAGACTACTAAATGCCATTTTTATTCATGAAAATTTTCAAAAATTTAAAATTAAAGAGATCCAATTAGATATTTATATTTGAAATATTATAGCTCTGATTAAGTGATCAGTACTATTAAATTAAAACTTATTTGAGATTCAAATTTGAGATCTCACCGTTTTAATCACCAGATTAATACTATTAAACTAAAACTTATTAGTATAACAATTTGAATATAAAAACTTGTGAAAAATGGCAAGGTTTTGCATACCAATTATAACAGGAACTTCAGCATGAGGCTTAGGAAAGGGATAGGTAGTGCCATGCTTAGGATAAATAATGATAGCTCCATGAACAGTTGCTCTGGTCCAATCACTGTGAGCATGCCACCATAAAGTTCCTTCCTCCGTTGAAAATATCACTTTCTGCCTGAACTTTTCTCCAGGTTTAATTGGACATTGTGTTATATATGCTGGCCCATCCGCCCATGGATTCCTTGGTTGTTTTACTCCATGCCTGTAAATTGTTCAGCACAATGTTAAAAATTGTTTATGGACAGCTCATATATTTGACATAATCTGCCAGTTTAGATAGAAAGGTTTGACAATTGTGAATTCAATATTCACCATTTCCATGGTGCCTGGACTTTTTCTCTTTTTTTTTTTTAGCTATATGCTTATTCAATTTCCCTCTTTTTGAGCCTCATATTTTACAGAGAAATACTATTTATCCTGGTATTTTTTGTTCCAATTTATTTCAATTTACATAAAATACTTATACTTTTAATGCAAATTGAATAATATAAGTGGGTCAAATAAAATAAGTGGATAGATATGCTTCAAATATTTTATACAAATTAAGACAAAAAATATTGAGACATGTAATATTTTTCTATTTTACCTGCATAGCCTACGATCATGTGAAAATTAGTTATTTCATAACTCTAATACCATATTAGTATTAGATGAGTTTAGATAGTTGCACTTGATAATTATGAATTCATATAAGCGTAAGTTAGATTTTGAAACTAGTTGTGTACTATCAAAATTATATTTGTTTAAAAAAATGAAAATTTATATAATTTAAATAATTTTTTTAAAAAAGTAGATATAATTGTGAAATTTTGCAAAATTTATGATTTTTTTTTTAATAATTTTCCCTATATATAATTGCCAACTTTAATTTCAGTCAATTTACCAGTGAATTGTGACATTATAATGGCCATTGTTATAGACATCAACTATGATGGTATCCCCTTTAGTAACATGGAGTGTCGGTCCTGGAAATTGTCCATTCACTGTCAGGATGTTCTTTGTGCTGCAAAGTCTCGTATAAGGAGTTTCTTCCACCTATAAAACAAAAGTTCAACAATTAATATATGTATTAAATCATATACAGTCCCTCTAATTTTCAATTTTTTTTCAGATTACCCAGTTTTTGGTCATATATGGTAATTCGCAATTTCTCAGTCACATTAACAAATTGTCACAAAATATTGTATCATTTTTAAAATTTTTAGGCGATAATATAGTCCAAAAACAATATTTAAAAAGTAAATCGGACTAAAAACCAATCAAAGGGTAAGTTTAAGGAAAATAAAAAATTTCGAAAGACTGTACGTGGGTCCTGCCTATATATATATATATATATAAAGCTAAGAACAGAAAGCTCACCACAAATTTATAGCGAACAATAGCTTCAGAATGGAGCAACCTGGCAAAGATAAGAAATCCTAAAACTTGTAACCCAAAAACCTTCATCATCAACTGCATTTCTTAGCAACAAAAGGAGTTTAATTTCTTCTTCCGAATTGGGTTTTGAATAATGATTTCTTAGGCTATATATACATATATTTTGAAGCAAAATAATTTTAACAAAGTTAACACGCTTCTTCCTGTAGAAATCAATTAATTATTATATATAAATATAATTATAAATAGTTGGCGTGATTCTTTACTCTAGCTATTCTCTGCCTATCATATTCAGTTAATTTCCACATTTATATCAAATCATGCACGACATAACATTTATCTAAGTCAAGCCTTATAACAAGTTTGGTATTTTTTATTTTATTTTATTTTATTGCTTCACTTACTTTGTCAAAGTTTTTGAGGCAGTTGCAAAATCAGAATTTCAAAGTCGGAACGGAAATAAAAAGTAGAAACTTAAGATTAGTAAATATAAAAATAGACTTTCAATATTTTTTATAAGAGTCAAGTATTAAAAAATAATATAAATTTATATGTTATTACATGTATTTTAAAAAATAAAAAGAACAATTGCTTACCACAAAGTGAATATGAGTAAATTAAAATAAACAATGGAAAGCGACTTTTACCTTTTCTTTAAGTTATTCCCAGTATTTTGAATTTACAACTGGCTAGATTCATTAAGAAAGTAATCCCTTCTAAATTTTGGAGGTCTTCCATATATATGACTGAAATTTAAGACTTTAATTAAAGGATAATAGAACTTTACCATCTCATTTTATCTTAAGAGATGACTTTTACCATTTGTATTTTTTAGTTGATTTGTTAGTTGATTTGTGATTAGGGAAAATGTTTTTGTTTTGTCTTAAAGACAAAAATTTGTTTGAATCTGACTATATATAGGAGGGTTTGTTAAGAAAAATTCTGTACTACCTATATTATACACGTTACCCAAAATATATAAACCAAAATTTTAAATATCATCCGATATGTTACGTATCATCTGTTTAGAATTTTATTATGATACAAAATTAATATATTTCTATAAATTTAAAATAGTAATATAATACTGTTGTATTGTTCGTTATGAGTGATATAAATAATATATACCAATATAAATATTGCATAACGGTAAAAAAATTAATGTTTTTAGATATTAGCAATTTAAATTATGGATGTTAAACTTTTCAAGACAATATGAATGAATATATTATTTTTTATTCCGTTTTCTAAAATTTTACAGAGAAATTATATTAGTTATATCATAGTAATCACTTATATATATATATATATATATATATATATAGTAACTAATTTTGCTTTGATATGGAAGAATTTTTTAATCGCCTTTCTCTTTTTTAAGAAATATAATTTTTCTTTTTATATTCAATAAAATTAACTATTTGCTTATAAAAAAATTCAAAATATTATTTTTTTTTGGCATTTTTGAAAAATTTGCAATCATAGATATTGCCCCCATAACTTTTTCATTCTTCTTGTTCCATATATAATAAGGAAGTATGCAACTTGTTAACAGTGATATGTATGCTCTAGTATATTCATTGTTTTTTATATATTAATTATTATAACATAATGGACACATGTATATTTCGCATTCATAATAAATAAATATTCAAGTTATTGATTATATTATGAATGCAGTA
>CATIWF010121151.1:0-47379 GCA_949630135.1 Balakata baccata
ATATATATTTTTAAGCGATTGTCCAATATTTATCGTTTTATTAGTTGATAATTCATCAATTAAATGATGAATGACATAATTAATATTTTTTTGTTATGATTAACCATAAAATGAAAAGGAATTGGGATGTCACGGACAGGCAGTTGGAAAGTGAAGGGTTGTTGAGCCAACGGCCTTTAATGGGCCGAAGACGGTGGTGACTTGACCTAAGATACCCCTATTCTTAATGACAACATCAAGTAAATGTACTAAAAGCTACGCAGCATTTTCAATCAATAATTCCCCATGTTAATTAAGGCGTAGTTATCTTCCAAGCCAAATGACATAAAAGCAACAATAAAATTACATATTGTTTTATTTAAAAATAAAATAATTAAATTTTTATTATTATATAATTGAATTAATCTAATATATCTGATTTATCTAAAAAAAATTTTAAAATAAATTATAATAAAAAATAAAATTTGACTCTCTAAATATAAACAGCTAAATTCACTTTCTACTCTAAATTTTCCAAATAAAAAATTTATTAGACACTTTTTATAAAATAATTATCTAAATTAAAAAATATAGCTCATATAAAAAACGAATTAGAAATTCTTTGTTGAATAATCTCTAACACTCAGAGAAAAAAAAAATTTAAACTAACTTTTTTCTTTTCTTTCTCATTAATTTTTAAATTTTTCTAATTTTTATCTAGAAAATGAACATTGAAAAATATTTTAAAAAGAAGAATGTTTTGTCATCCTAAATAAATTGTCTTTCATTTCTCAAATTTGGAGGAAAAAAATTCTCACTTACGGTCTCTTGTTATTAATTTACCATTATATTACTCGAATGAAATATCAAATATAGCATTGGATTAAAATAGATAAAAGGATTATGAGTAAAATTAAATTAAATTTGAGAGGTTTTTTTATGTTATAAATTATTGCTTGCAACACTATGAAATTTAGCAAAAAATTCGAGACCAATAAGTGTAATTAATTAGGATAATATTTATCTAAATTAGATACATAATTTATTTATTATTCAATCCATTTACAATATTATATATAAATAAAATAGTTAATATTTTATATATATAAAATATTATAAATACATTGATTTAATAAATTTATCTATAAATCTTATCTGAATTAGAAAAGAGAAATCATTTTGTAATGATCTATCTCAACCAAAAATTTCGCAAAGTTGGTATGTTGTTAATTATTAAATGTTATGGTGGCAAATGGTTGATTGCCTATATATATATTTGATTTATTTTTTATTTCATTTTTCATATAATTTCATATAAAGATGAAAAAAATATGGATTTAGGCCCCTTTTAATGATTTGAAATAATATTTCGGTACATATACGTGTGTATATATATATATATATATATATATATATTCTTTACTTTTATCTTTTCTGGAATTTTGACATAAGGATTTCTTTACTTCACTAATGCATTGTATTCAACTTCATTTGTTAAAACAACTTCTATTAAGTCTATGTATCTATCCTTTTTTCAGTCTTTATAAACCTTTATTTGTTTTTGGAAAACAAAATTTGGCTCAGGATTAGCCATTTTTAATTCCAGGTTTATGTGAATTTGAAAATTATCACTTAGTAAGTTTTCATACCAATGTTCAATCCGATTAAGTCTATAGCGTCTACCAATTTCGCCATATCCTTTTTTGTTGTTGTGAGATTCAGATCTTATTACGGATCAATCATAGATAAAAAATTTTAATTCATTCTGTTTCAATTTCTTTTCTATTAATTTGAAAGTTCTTTTTAGATAAAGGAAATAATTCAATTCCAGAGCCAAAGATTGTAGTTGTCGAATGAGCAATCAAAAAAATTCTAGAGCATCCTCATATTTAGGTATTGTTTCTCGAATGATCATAGTACCAAACACTTCTTAGCGATCTCTAATATAATCATATTTATAAATAAGCATTTCTCGTAAAATATGAGAAACACCGTCATGAATTTTAGCAATATGACTTTATATTTTTATTTCAATAATTTAAAATTTTATATTATTAATAATTGATTTTTTTATAATTTTAAAAGTTAAGAATAACATTTATTAGTCTGTTAATATAATTTAAGCGTTGTGGAAAAAAAAATATTGCAATAACATTAACAAAAAGAAAAAAAAATTAATGAAAAAACTAACGCCAATCATTAAGCATCATGCTCTACTAGTAAGAAAATTTAGGTGTTTGTTCATAAGTCTCACATAAATCAACCCACTGTGTTCGTTAACTAAAAAAAAAATTTTAACTCTAATTTTATAAGGAAATCGTTGGTTATATCAGTTAGTTGAATAATGATTAAGGCGGTTTGATTTATTTTCTCTGTCTCATCAGTAAAACTACATATATTGTTAAGAAATATATAAATTTTTATATGCAAATTACTGTTGATAATTACTCAAGTTTGAAACGAAATAGAGTGTCCATTTAGTTTAATTTTTGCCCAACGTTTAACAGTTTAATGAATTAATTAAAAATGGAACTTTATATTTGAGGTTAATTATAGCGACGGTCACTAAATTTTTTATTACTCGTCTCGAAATTACAAAAATTATTTTTTATAATACTAAAATCACTTAACTTTGAAATTCATTGCATAAAAATTATCTCTAGAGACATTTTTGCTAAATAGGCTGCCAGAATGCAGATTTGGTGCATGATATAGCAATCAGTTTTGCCACGCCAGATGCCATGTAGGTGACACGTAAACAATTTCAAAAAATTTATATAACGTCTACTTGGTAAATCTAATTAAGTGGAAATTATGACATGTCATGATTAATTTCACTAATAGTCATTAAATTTTATTTGTTTCACTTGTAGTAAAATAAAAAATAAGTAAATTTTTTTTTATCTTTCCCTTAAATAATTATCAACTTAATTTGATGAATAGATAATTGGAAATCTGAATTAGGAGCTGTTATGGTGTTGAAGTTTTGCCAAAAACTTGAATCTCTTGTTCCATTTTCAAATATCATGATTCATGATAGTTCTTGTCCCTTGGTTTTTTTTGATAGTGTTGAATTTGAAACTAAGCTTTCTTCTGCAGCTGCTAAGGCTTTTTTCCATGGTAAAGTCAAATTTTTTTGTTACCTATTTATCAAATTTATTTGTAAATTATTTTAAGTGAGATAAAAATAAAATTTTGATTTTTTATAGAAAAAAAAAGTTTATTGATTCTACGTCAAGTAAAATACAGTTAAGTAATTATTTATGAATTAAATATAATGTGACATGTTATTTGTCTAAATTGCCATGTCGTGTATCATATTAGCATTTCACCGGTCAACTTAACAAAAATGGGTGGATATGATTTTTATACAATTAATTTCAAAGTTCAGTTATTTTATTATTATAAAAAAAAACTTTTATTTTTATAGAGTAGCTAAATAAGTAATAAAGGTTCGGTAACCGATGAAATTATCTTTTATATTTGATTAGTTCAACTTTTATTAGTCCAACAATCCAAATACTAAAATAGATATTTGAAGCTAGCAGTTGAAAATTTTAACTGCTAGATTTTACAATTTATACTTAAAACTAAGTTTTTTTTTTATTATGAAAAAATTGCAATTTTCAGTATTTCGTATTAAAAACTAATTTTTAAATTCTTAAAACATAAAATATTTTTTATTTCTTAAATAAATTTATAATATTTTTTATTAAATAAAAAATTATACTTTTATTTTTAATTAATTATCCTTGTTATATGTATTTATCATATTTTGTTATTTAGTTTTCTAAAATATTTCTTTATTCACTGTCTTTTGAATTCAATTGTTATAGTTGACATTATCCCTTATATTTTAGGAAAATATAATCTCATGCTCCCAATGCTAACATAACATAGTAACATCATTGTTGATATAAAAATATTGCAGACATGTATGATAACATATCAATATTTAGGGTAGGAGATTACATATTTCTTAAATACAAAAGGGCGATGTGGACCAAAAAATGGAATTTAGTGGCAAATTGAAAAAAAAAATATTTTAAAATACTAAATGAAGAAACAAAACAAATATAAGAGACTCATTATGCCTTGTCCCCTTATTTTTTATTTTTTATTTTTTATATTTTATGTGATATGCATTATGAATAAATAAAAGCTTAATATATGTATCACATTAGTAATATAATACAATTATATACTGAGTTATCAAATACTTTAAAATTAATTATAAACAGTTTAATTGTTACTGTTACTCACTGATAATTAACCGTCACTGTTGATTATTGACTGCTACTGCTACCCGCTAATGGCTTTATTTTAATAAAAGAAATATGGTTTATCAAAAAACAAAAAAACTACTAATAATTGATTTTCAGACCCAAATTTTTGTGCTCTCCGCACAAATTTGCTATCTGAAAACATAAATTGTACCAATTAATTAAAAATATATATTAGAATTGTCTATTACAAATTTAGCATAATTCCAGGCGACCTTTCAAGTCCATTCACACTCAATACAAAAAGCTATCGAACATTAATTTATATTTGGAGATTTATATAAAAAAAAATGACAAAAAGGAATACAATTATTTGTATAAATATATAGTTCTTTTTTTCAATAATTATATAAGGGTTAATTATTAGGAATAAAAAAAAAGTGGCAAAAACTATAATATTTGATACGCTAGCAATAAATAAACCGTTCAGATTATATATATATATATATATATATATATATATTCATCCAATAGCTTATATACTAATGTACTGGTATAAAATATAAGAAACTTTTAAAGCTAGATGCATGAATCTAACTTTTCATTGTTTTTATTATTTGAAAAAAAATGCATGAGTCTAGCTTTTCTTAAGTACATGTAATAGATAAGTTTTTTACAAATTATAGTTTAAAAATTTTAGAAAATATATTCATAAATTTGATAATTTATATAATATGGATGTATGCATTAAACCAATTAAATAAAATGTTGCCATTAAACACTTTCCTAAGTGAGTTCGTATAAAAACACTCTCAATTTTGAAATACTTTTCAACATTCATTTTCTGATTGACCGGTAAAAAAAAAAAGAAATTTTTCAAGATAATTTTTGCTCTCTTTATTATCTCTTTTTACTAAATAATAAGGTGATGAGTGTTGGAAAATTGAGAATGTCCATTTCTTTCTTTTATATATATATATATATAATTCCTACCAAATTGTGGTCATTATAGAACACATGCAGGAGGCAGAAATTTTGTCTCATTTCTAAATAAAATAAAAAAGCATGTGAAAAACCGAAAGTTCCTTTGTTTTCTTTTCAGCACTTTGATGTTAATTTCCCATAATTGCGCTAAGTAACGTATATATGATTACAAAAAATTGCTGCAATTTTTTATTCTCAAACTTTGCGGCTTCTGATTATATGTCTGCCATTATAGAACTAATTAATATTTGAGTTAAGATCAAAGAAAATTTTTTTACCATTGCTAAAAAAATCTTTTGTTTTACCTATTATTATTATTATTATTATTATTATTATTATTATTATTAAATTTTTGAATGAATGACGGGTAAAATGCATCATCGATACTAATTCTTAGGCATGTATTTCAATTTGATACCTATGTTTTTTTTTATCACTTTGTTATTGGATATTTAAATTTTTTTTCAGATCGTGGTACATAAGCAATTTTGTAAAAAAGTGCTGATATGAACGCTAAAATACCAAATTACATAATACACATCAGTTACCAACTCACACATCTATATAATCATCTCAACATAACAAAAATAACCCCTCAAAATTTTAGGGATTTAAAGGTATTTTGTCATTATGTGTCTATGGGTTAGTAGCTGACTTAGAAGCAAACATGTAATTACTTGTTTTTTTTTTCAATAAACAGCAAACATGTTAGTTGATCTAGGTTCTTGCTTTTCACATGCTTTTTGATTTTACCTAGAATTGAGACATCAAAGTGCTGCAGCAAACACGTTATTATTGTCTCAGAGCATGGTACCAAAATGTGCAGTCTTTGTATTCCACTATTTCTGCATACACGTCCGCACATTTAAACTACTACGACATAAAATTCTTTCCTGAATTAAAACATTTAAACTAATGAATGACACTACTATGACATAATATTCTTTCATCGTCACTCTTTTTTTCAAAATTCTTTCCTGAATTAAATATATGTTCATGTATTGGGCAATAATTATATTTATATACTACCACATAAATGATTGATTCTTATTTTATAAATTAATATAAAACTGAATTTAAACACTGTATTCTGACAAATAACAATTAGTAATTGGATTGATTCATTAGTGGATATTGGGCTAATTGCATAAATATTACTAAACTTTCTTATTTTGTTACAATTTCGTACTGAACTTTTTAATTGTTATAAATTGGTACCAAACTTTTCATAAATATTGCAATTTGGTATCAATTTTTAATTTCCGACACTGCAAAAATAACATGGTATATTATGTCACTTTATTATCCAGATCATATTTATTCTCTCATAAAACACACTTCAAACAACAATGTTTCCAAATATTAAATAAAAATTGAAAATTGAAGTACCAAATTTTTAGAAATGTTGGAGCTTTGTGTGTGTTTTTATGAAAAAATAAATTTGACGTGAGTAATAGAATAATGTAATATGTCATATCATCTTTCCGGTGCCAAAATAAAAAATTAGTATCAAATTGTAACATTTATAAAAAATTTTATACCAATTTATAACAATATAAATTAAAAGATTTGATATCAAATTATAACAAAGAGAAAAAAATGTTCGGTATCATTAATGCAATTATCAAGTTCATCTCCAAATTCAAAGTTGTGAAATCACCAGTTGGTGCATTGATCACGCCATGGACTCCACTGTACAAAACCCCCACCTCTACCGCCAGCATTAACACGTTTTCCTAATCGAGCTTCACTCCACTTGAGTTGAAGGGAGGCCACATCTAATTTCCTTATCCTTTGATAAATCTGCTTATGAAAAGGGGTGGACAATAATGAATACTGTACAATAATACAATAGTAATTTAATAGGATATTTATGGGTTAAAATTGAAGTTTATTAAGTTTGTATTACAATCGTATCAATCTAATAAAGATATGAAAATTATTATGCATATTTGAGTTGATCTATTAATATGAAAAAAACACGTTTAATCTGCTAATAATTTGTATCACATTGTTTCGTGTTAACATGTTTAATTCGACGTGTTATAATTCATGCATACATTGCATTATACTAAATTTATAGATTAATTGTATTAAATATATCATGTTTTGTTAATCTATTAAGTGAGTTGTGTTCATGTTCAAATTAATTTTAGACATGATTAACTTATCGTATCGTATTGATATTTATCGTGTTATAGGTCTATCAAGACACAATATGAATACGATCTATTAACACAAATTGCCACCCCTACTCCTACTTTTGTAGCTCAAATTTTATTTGTTAGATTTTTCTTGTGCTAACTGGATGTATCAAATTAGTGAGTAAAATAAAATTGTGCAAAAATGATTAATAAAATATTACATAAAATAACTTTAATGATTATTATTTTGATTTATATAAATATAAATGTAAGTAAGCATTTATCCAATTTATAGGCTAACTTACTTAGTTACTTTCCATCCACCACTTTGGACATAGTTTAATAATTTCTACCAAAATTAGATATACTGTTGGGTGTCGATACCAGTAAAAATAAATTATTTACTCTCCAAATATTAAATTGTAACAGTGATGAGCAAAGTTAAATCTCAAATGAATGATGAATTAATTCCTTAATGCGAGTAATTGAAAAATCGGGAGGGGGGTGTTTAAAACTGAAACTAAAATTACTTAGATTTTAAATAAATTGCAAAAAATTAAAATGAGATTAATCAATATGAGGAAACTCTAGTCAAAGGTATAATTAGTGTTAGAAGTTTTTCAATTGATCATCAATATAAATAAAATCAATTACAATCCAAATATATTGATTCTAGCCATTAATGTGCTCTAGCGACCAATCTTTCCCTTAATTATTCGATAATCAAAACCGCTCTTCAATTATTTGCTTATTATTAAGCAGTCCAAGAAAAGCTTTTAAGATTTAACTTAACAATAGCATTACGAATTAGGAAGACAGCCAATGCAAACCAATAGATACGAACACTCGATTCATTTAAATTTGACCATATATTTCCACAATTTAAATCGAAAGCTTGTCCACAATCAATTATATTGTTTGTTACTTTTGTTAGACTAATCAAATGATTACGGATTTGATAATCTTGACTAACAATAAATTGCAATAATAAATCAAATAATAAGCCTCTTATTCAATTCATCAAACAATTATATCAAGAAGTACAGAAAATATATGAATACTCGAAATAGAAAAGATATAGAGTTAAGCTTAAATCTCACGAGTGAAAACTTCAAGAACTTGATTAACCTTCAACTAGAAATAGATTTAATGTGGCATAAGCTGAAATTACAGCTCCAAAATAATAAAAATTAAAATATGAATATGAAAGTGACATTCCCCCCCACCCCTCCTTAGAGTCATGCCTTATCTTTTATGACCATGCCTTATCTTTACTTGCCCAAAATACATTTCAGAATAAGCCAGTAGACATCAAACAAGACATGTCCATGCTTTATCTTACATTCACTCTCAGATACAAGCCTTCCAGTTCCAAATGCCTCAAAAGATTCCAAATGCTATAAAATTAAGTACAAATAAGTTTTAACTTCCAAAATTAATACTAAAGCATAAAACATATCTAAATTTATCAATTAAGCACAATAATTACAATAATTCTAAGAAGTAAACAAGAGTAAAAGTGTAAAAACATTCAACTAAAAAATTCCCCCACACTAAACTTTTGCTTGTCCTCAAGCAAACACAAAAGTAAATATCTCAATGAGATATCCTTAACTGCAGCAAATCTCAATCAGCACACATTATAAAATTAAATCAAGATACAATAAGGTAAACATAAGCATCTCACAATGTGAATTATACGAATCACCTTAAACATCTTATCCTCTTCAACAAAATCAAAATGCAATTGAACCAAATACCCTCTCATTGGTGTAACTCAATTCACTCAATGTGTTTTAGGTGTATTTAAAACAAAGCTTTCATTCAAACAAAACAAAAACTTCCATATGTTTGCATTTTCATCCAATCTCCAGTGCTTAAAAATATAACCAAAACACAAATCAAGAGGTATTTAAAATGGTCGTAATGGGGTTAGGGTAAAAGGGTATTGAAATAGAAAAAGAAGTGATATGATCATAAGAAACTAATAAACAACATAAAGACCAAAATTTGGCTCAATTTCCTACCACTACAATAGTAAACCAAACAACTGTTACAACAACAAACACTTTAAAAAATTATGCACTTTATAGCACTATATGTTTAATGCATTCTTTTCTCTTTTTCTTTCTTTTTTTTTTAGCAATTTTCTTCACTTTTTCTTTCTTTTCACAAATGAAAATATTAAATTGAAACACTAATATACCTTTCACATCACTGCTATATCATTTCTAAACTTCTCAAAATTCACATTCATTGACATAAGTAAAAGAGCTATAGAAAATATATATAATTGTCTCTAATTGTTTATTAGATCTTATTGAACAAGGGTGTCAAATTGGATAAAAAAAAAAAAAGACTAATATGGGTGAATATAAGATGGTTAATTCAAGAAGAAAAAGTCAAAGACTCAAAGGGGTTGACTAAGGGATAATTAAAGGATAGATTGTTTAAAGTAAGCTAAAATGGGTGATCCTAATGCCTCTATCACTTGAGTGTTTTGGTAATTTATGCATGCAGTCTCAACTAGTATTGCAATGCAAATTCTGGAGTAATTTTGTAATGTTTGAACATCACACATATGAAAAAATATTCAAAGCTTAAAGATGAATGCTCTATATTGGTTCAAAGCTCATGAAAGAAAAATAGGTAGTTATATTAGATTCAACACACTCATCAATTGAATCAAATGCCTAGGATGATGAGATACCAAGAATAAAGCACATAAATCAACCATTTGATACAAATATCACTTTCAAGATCTCAATTCTATTTCATAATGTGCATTAATTAAAATTTACCAAGAAGAGGATAACCATTAAGACAAAAGTTTGCTAAGTGTTCAATTAAAATCTGAAAAATTTTGGAAGTTTGTTTTCAAAAGATAAAAACTAATATTTGCATTTGGAAACCCTAAAAAATATTAAGTAAGAACTCAAAATTAATCCCTTATCTCCCTTTCCCACACTTAAGAGCACACATTATCCTCAATTATGGAAAAGTGCACTGTTCAACAACAAAACTTGGAAAAAAATTAAAAAAGTGAAAGTTACCTCCCTGTTGGAGCAGCAGCAGTAGATGATAAGTTGTAATAAAATTTTGTGTAAGTCGAAAGCTATTGAATCTACCACATTCTTTCCTACTCTATTTCTCTTCCATGAATAAGAGGTCATTTAAAATTTCATGTAATAAAAGCAGGTAAACAATTACAAGATAACCTAAGAAACACTTATGAAATCCACAATAAGGGCTGAAGTGGTGCAGTTAACAAAGAATAGTCTGAAATTTTTAACAAGTCGATGGATTCAAGTGAAAATAATCATGCAAATTGAAATTGCAATAATATGACAGTAAACAAGGGTCCACACTTAATCAAATTAATTTCCAGAAAACTCAAATTGGGTAATCATACCAACCAACCAACTCAGATGTGAAGAACATTCAAATTGGCCACAATATGCTAATAACCATAAAAAAATGTCAATGGCTGCAAGTAACAATAAATTTCAGCTGCCAAAAAGCGAACAAAAACATATCCAATACCTCAAAATAGGATTACCAGATTGTAATAGCATCAAAATATGTAAATATCTCAAATTCAATTCAAGAATAAACTTTTAGATGCTAGCCAAAACACAAATCTTAAACTATACTTTTAGTAGTGGCAATCAATAGCTCCAAGTTAAGAAATTTGCACAAATTTGATAATCCAAATATCAGCAAACCCACAGTCATCTATGAGAAGGTAAATCGAACTCAAACCTGTGTGGGTCAATAAAGTGATTACTAAATAATCTTGGATAGGTGATTATTGAAACTACAACCACTCTAAAGTGCTACTGCAAACCAAATTTATGCCAAACTTTCAGTTATAACCCATAACATAAAAATTGGGCAATAGTTCAAGCCAAGCAATTCATATAAATTTGATGACCAAAGATTAGCAAACCCACAAGTTAGTAAAGAGAGGAGGAGTTGAGCTCAAACCTATATGTGTAAATAAAATTGATTTACCAAAAATTATTTTGTGGTTGATTGAGAACTTAGTGCTATGGAAAATCTGAAAACCCCCAAATTCTTGCCATTAGTAGTGTCGATTTGGTGGAACGGCAAGCTATGTGTTACAAAAAAAGGCAGTAGAGGGCGACTCGCTGCAGCTGGCGGAGAAGAAATGGATTGAAGAGAATAACTTATCGTATTTACTATTCAAAAAAGAGAGGAGATGATTGCAAGCTGCTGAAACTGTGAGATGTTGTAGATAGGTCACTATAGAAGACATGGACTCATTAAAAATCACACCACTACAAGAGCTTAGTGAAGAAGGGCAGATTCTTTACGTGATGAAGAAAACTTCTGGAACTATGATGGTAGGGAAGGGGCAGCTGTTGTTTGTTTAAAGTGAAAGAGAAGACAAAAGAAACTTAGGATTAAAACAAAAAGGGTAAAGAAGTAAAGTATTGAAAATAATAAATAAAGTAAAAACAAAATAAAATTATTTTTAAAAAAATAATAGACCTTAGAAGTTAAAACTACAACGTAGGACTTAAAAGGTAAGAAGTGAAATAACTAACTCTAAAAAAAAAATAGGCCTAGCAATTAGAACTAAGGTATCAGAAAAAAGTACAACCATGACGGAAAACAAAAGACCTCAATAAAGAAGACATACAATAAAGTGTGATAATGTTTTATTTGAAAAATGTTGTAAACTAAAAAAAAGTAATAAAATAGGCTAAAAAACTAAAATTAGATTGCCTCCCAATATCGCCTTTCTTTTATGTCTTTAGTTAGACGTGAATTTTGTAGTGGTCATGCAAAAGGAATTAAAGACTTTAGAATTAAGACATCCATATAATGTAGCTTTTGATAGATAGAAAATGATTTTCTTGACACTATCTTATTAAAAAATCTTTTGATTTTCTCATTTGCCGCCTTGTCTAACTTCCTTTGGTTGAATTCTTCATTGAGAACAACCCAAAAATCATCTTCTTTTTTATGTTTAAAAACTCTCTACATTGAAGGGTCAATTACATCTAGAGCAAAAACTAAATACATTTCATTACGATATTTTATGACATCATAAATATTAAATTTAATCATATCACTATCAAATTCCATAGTCAAAGTACCTTTATGAACATCAATTTTAGTTCTAGTTGTTTTGAGAAATGGTCTCCCTAAGAGAATAGGGACTAAATTAGAAGAGTAGTCCTCATCCATATGAAGTACATAAAAATCAGCAGGAAAAACTAAATTTTCAACCTATACTAGTACATTTTCTAATACAACCTCATGATAAGCATTAGTTTTATCTGCAAGCTGAATAATCATACTAGTTTCTTTTAATGAAAAAACATTAAGAGATGAATAAATAGAAAGTGGCATGATATTTATGGAAGTACCAAAATCTAACATGACTCTTTCAAATTTAATATTTCCAATTTTACAGTGTATAGTGAACATACCTAGATCTTTACATTTAGGAGGAAGTTTATTTTGAATTACGGCTGAGACATTTTCCCCCACACTTACTTTTTCATCTCCCCTCAATTTTCTTTTGTTATTACACAATTCTTTAAGGAATTTGGCATACTTGGGGATTTGTCTTATAACATCAAGCAAGAGAATGTTCACTTCTACTTTTCGAAACAACTCTTATATTTCTTTTTCTTGCTTCTCCTTAGATTTGGAAAAGTGGATAGAAAAGGGAGGAGTTACAACTGGAACAGGTGCCAGCTTAGATTGCTTTTCAGATTTTAATTCAGTATTCCCTTCTTCTTTTCCAGCTCTTTTTCCAAGTCATGCCTTAAAGCTAGTTCGCCAGATGTTTGAAGCTCTTTGCCACTTCTTAAAATTATTGCACTTGCATTCATCTTAGGATTCACAACTATTTGAGAAGGTAACTTACCTGATATTTGGGTTTCCAAATTACCAAGTGAAGTGGCCAATTGACTTCATTGAATTTCTAAATTTTGTATACTTGCTCTTGTTTCTTGTTAACATTGCTGAGTGCTATTAGTAAGAGAAGTAACAATTTGTTCTAGAGACATACCTAGTTGTGGATGAGTTTGAGGCGTAGGAGGTGGTTTAGATTGATAAATGGGTTGCTGGAAATTATTATGTTGAGATCCATAGCTGAAGTTAAGGTGATCCCTCCATCCTGGATTATAAGTTGTTGAATAGGGATCATACTTCCTTTGAGGCTGGCTTGGAAATCCACCAATGGCATTGGCTTATTCAGAGGGGTTGTCTTGAAGCTGAGGGCACATATCAGTAAGATGACCCACAATGGAACAAATACCACATATTTTCACTTGTTGCACATATGCTGTAACCATTTGTTGAATAAGAGAAGTTAGTGTATCAACTTTTTGTTCAAGAGCAACAATACTTACCTCATTCACCCTCTGTGGGGATGGTTCTTACTTATACCCGAACTGTAGAGTGTTGGCAGCCACGGTAGTAATTAGATCTCTAGCAGCAATAAGAGTTTTATTCACCAAAGCTCCTCTACTAGCTGCATTTAACATGTATCTATCATGGAGATTCAGCCCTTCGTAGAAGTAATAGGTAGATTTTCAACAATTTGGTGATGTAAGCAGCTAGCACATAGTTGTTTAAAGCGTTCCTAATATTTATAAAGAGTCTCACCTTAGTATTGACAGATGCCATTTATCTCTTTTCTAATTAACGTAGCATGAGATGTAGGAAAAAATTTCTCTAAGAATTGTTTTTTCATCTTATTCCATGTATTAATTGAGCTCGAAGGTAAGTAGTATAGCCAATCCTTTACTTTATTAGCCAGAAAAATGGGAAAGAATGAAACTTGATTTGTTCTTTACTTACCCTTTGTGGTCTCATACTTTAGCAGACCTCATAAAATTCTTTAAGGTGCTTACAAGGGTCCTCACCTGCAAGTCCACGAAAAGTAGTAAGTAAGTGAATAAGATTGAACTTGAGTTCAAATGCCACTTCTAAATTAGGATATTCAATGTAAAGTGGTTACTGGTTAAGTTAGGCATGACCATTGCTTTTAAGGTAAGTTTTCTAGTAGTCATAATTTTTTTTTCCACTTCAAAATCAATTTTAGATAAAGATGATGCTTGAGTACGTTCTTTAGTCTCTTTTCTTAGGTGGCGAGCAATCTTTTCAATCTCAGGATTAAATAACAATGAATTTGTAGGAGTTAAACGGGTCATAAAAATAATAAATAAATAAATTTATGAACACCAGCTCTCGGCAACGGTGCCAAAATTTGTTGGGTGTTGAAGCCAGCAAAAATAAATTACTTATTCTTCAAATATTAAATTGTAACAGTGATTAGCAGGGTCGAATATCAAAGGACTGATGAATTTATTCCTTAATGCCAGTAATTGAGAAATGAGGGGGTTTTAAAACTGAAACTAAAATTCACTTTCAAAAATAAATAAATTGTAAAAAATTAAAATGAGATTAATCAATATTAGAAAGCTCTAGTCAAAGGTACAATCAGCCCTGAAGATTTTTCAATTGATCATCAATACAAATAAAATCAAATCCAATATGAATACATCAGTTTTAGCCACTACACGCTCTAGTGATAATCAAAATACACTCTTCAATTATTCTTTTGTTATTAAGTTGTCCAAGAAACGTTCTTAATATTTAACTTAACAATAGCATTACGAATTAGGAAGACAACCAATGCAAATCAACAAATACGAACGCCCAGTTCATTTAAGTTTGATAATATATTTCCACAATTTAAATCGAAAGTTTGTCTACAATCAATTATATTGTTTTTTACTTTTGTCAGACTAATCAAACAATTACGGATTTGACAATCTTGACTAATAATAAATTGCAATAATATGCTTCTTATTCAATTCATCAAGCAATTATATTAAGAAATAAATAAAATACATGAATACTCGCAATAAAAAAGATAAAGAGTTAAGCTTAGATCTTACAAGTAAAAACTCCAAGAACTTGATTAACTTTCAACTAAAAATAGATTTAGTCTGCTATAAGTTGAAATTACGGCTCCAAAATAATAAAATTCAAAGACTGAATATGAAAGTGGTGTTCTCCTCCAATGTTTACAGCTGCTGAAAAAGAGGTTTAAATAGCTCTAAGCTAACCCTAGAGTTGTGCAAAATAAAATTGGAAGGAATTCTAAATAGGCAGCAATTCTGATAAAAAGTATGATCACGCCTTATCTTCACTCGTTTAGAATACACTTCAGAATAAGTCAACAGACCTCAAACACGATATATCCACGTTTTATCTTACATCTACTATCAAATACGAGCCTTCCAGCTCCAAATGCCTCAACATATCCCAAGTGCTACAAAATTAAGCACAAATAAGTTCTAACTTTCAAAATCAACACCAAAGCATAAAACATATTTAAATATATCAATTAAGCACAATAATTCTAAGAAGTAAACAAGAGTAAAGTAAAAGTGTAAAAATATTCAACTAACACATATCCATGTTTAAATTAGACATAGCGTTGCAAAAATATTTAAAATTGTTATAGTTGTAAATTTTATGAAAAATTATAGCAATATATAATTAATAATTTTTCCCAATTAAAAGATTGCATTAAATTTGGTGATTTGCTGGGAATATATAACTATTTAAATATTATTATGAATTTCTATGATATTTGATTAATTGAAAAGTAAAAAAAAAACATAAAAAAGATGAAAGGTATTATTATTATTATTATTAGGAGATATTTAAAATTTTAAGAATTTCAAAAATCTAATTTTAAGTTCATATTCAACCAAATAAGGTAAAAAGAATGTCAAAAAAATGAAGATCTTCTATTTACTTTTTATAATGTAATTTCCGGAGAATGAGGAAAACGAAAGAAACCATGAAAAGCAATAGACCAATAGAAGTCGTAGGGACAGAGAATGTTGGTGCTCACATGGGAGGAAATGGAAAAGATTTTTTATTTTTTCATAAACCATAGGCAGTCCTTCAATTTATCTCTTTTTCTTTTTTTAAATTATCCTCTTGCCTATGATTACTACTAAATTTTATTCTTATTACAATAAAATTATAAATTTTTTTATTATAAGAAAATTACTTAATTATATTTTAATTTCACTAAAATTTATATCAACCAATTTTTCAATTTAGGTAACCAAAAAGTTGATATGAAAACCGATGTATCACCGTAAGTCTAACATGATAACTGATATATCACCGGAAATCTGATATGATAGCTAATGTATCACTGATAATTGGCTTGGATTAACTTTAGTGAAACAAAAATATAGTTCAATGATTTTTTTGGAACGAAAAAAGTTTTGTAATTTTACTTTAATAAAAATAAAGTTCAGTGACTATAAATGAAATTAACCCAAATTTTCATTTTTCTTTGGGTAAATTACTAATACACTCATGAGATTTGGTTAAATACAGTAGTTAGTTTCTTATTTTTGGAAATAAATTATAAAGTTCATTATATTTAGTTAAATATACTAGTTAGTTCATTTAGTTATTTTCGATTAGAATATTCCATTAGTCAACTAAAGTATTTCGTTAGTTAACTAAAAAATACCAAAAATTTCTTATTTATTTTTTGATAATTTGACATTTTGTTAATTTAAAAAATAAAATATTAAAAAAATAACAAATTTGATATTTTATTGATATGTAATGGAAAAATTAATGGAAAAACTATAAAATATATTGAATAAAATATGACAGATTTTATAATATATTTCTAAAAATAGAGTGACTAACTAATATATTCAACCAAATATCATGGTATAGTAATTTACCATTTTTCTTTTATATTTTTCTTTAATTGTTATTTTTTACTCTATTACAAAATTTGTTTTTTGAAATATACTATATTACTATTTTTAAAATTAGAAAAACAATATATAACGATATAATTTGTTGATATGAAAGTGATTTATATTAATTTATCCGTCAAATCAATAGAGTGTGAAAATTTGAATTTCACAAAACTACATATTGACAAATCTCTCGCACTTGCTTTCCCTTTGGTGACTACTGACTAGACGGCATTGATGGGATCACACACTTTAGATCCTAAAAACGACTGATTAGTTGTGATTACAACTTCAAAATGGAAAACCAGTGTGGGGGGAAATTTGGAAGGCTCTGCCTCTGGCCCTGTATATTATTAGAGGCTAGAGCTTACCATATTGGGCCATTTTTCCGTATTTTTATATTCTGTAACCTTGGTCCATAAAGTATTTAACCAGAGTCTAAATATAGGCAAAATCCTTTTAAAACATGCGATGTTTAAAATAAAATAAGAAAGCTCATTTAACAGCGTTTAAATCTCTCCATACTTGTTATTTTATTGATAAAAGATTTATTACTTCATTAAAAAAGATTCATTACTTTATTAATAAATGTTTATTACTTTGTTAAAACGGTTTATTAATTTATTAAAAATATTCATTACTTTATCGATCAAGGTTCATTATTTTACTAATAAAAATTTATTACTTTATTAATAAAGATTCATTACTTATCTACTATATTTTCATTAAGTTATAGTAAAAAAAAGTTCATTATTTTGTAAAAAAGGATTCATTATTTTATTAAAAAAAGTTCATTACTTTATTGATAAAAGTTTATTATCTTATTGATAAAAGTTTATTACTTTGTTAATAAAGGTTCATTATTTTGTTTACTATACTATCATTAGGTTATCGTAAAACAAGTTATTTATTTTATTGATAAAAGATTTATTACTTTATTAAAAAGTTTATTACTTTGTTAATAAAGGTTGATTGCTTTTATTAAAAATGGTTTATTACTTTATTAAGAAATGTTCATTATTTTATTAATAAAGATTTTTTACTTTGTCAATAAAAGTTCATTACTTATTTACTATATTTTTATTAGGTTATCGTGAAAAAAGTTCATTATTTTATTGATAAAATTTTTATTACTTCATTAAAAAAATTTATTACTTTGTTAATAAAAGTTTATTACTTTGTTAAAAATGGTTTATTGCTTTGTTAATAAAGGTCCATTACTTATCTACTATATTTTCTTTAGGTTATTGTAAAAAATGTTTATTACTTTAGTGATAAAGTGTCAAATACTTTATTAAAAATGTTCATTACTTATAGGTTTATCTCACACACTCATGTTCATTGCTTATTTTACAATTGAATAAAAATAAAAATATCTGTAAAAAGAAATATATAGAAAATGTCTACAAGCACAAACACAGAATCATATGAAAATATGACACACAATCATCAGAAAAAGCTACAAAGCAAAACAAAATGCAACAATATAAGCCATAATCTTGCTCTCGCAACTTATATCTATTGAATCATTTTCAAAGCAAAACAAAAATCAAATCGCAATAGAAAAAATAAATATCGCATCACACAACTGGAATTGCACCTAACTAAAATTACACTAGAAACACCACAACTGAAATCACACAAGAATGAAGAAGAGAATGGTGAGAATGAATAACTCCAAATACGAAAAAATAGCGTCAAAAGAGGAAGAAAATTAGAAGAGGGAGAATCTCCTCGCTAAAGAAAATGAGGTCTTATCTTTTTTCTCCGTTATCTTCCGTTAAAATTTAAAAATTAAAAACAAATATTATGGACTCTTGCACGTGTAAAATGGACTTTAGGTCCATAATGTTCAATGTACCACCTGTTGTCTAATAAGCAAATAATTCAAGAAATTATATGTCCAGTCTTGATGTTAATTGAAGTTATATCACCAACCAAATCATATATGATTCATTCTTTAGTTTTCAATCCTTAGATTTTTGCATTACTTGTAATATATATATATTGATTAATGGGCTTGTTTATATATCATATTGCAATTCAATGGCAAAATACTTTAAAAAAAGCATTTTTAAAAGATAAAAACTTAAAAATGAGTCAGTTTTAAAACTTTCAAAAAAAAAAAAGTAGAGCATTAGAAGGTGACAAATTATATAATTTTCCCTAAATTTTTATCAAGTGTTCTATGGTCATTATAATTAGGCCCGAATACATATGATACTGTACTTTTAAGAAAATTCACATGCTGTGCTTCCTTTCAGCCAGCTCTGTTGCACAAACAATTAAGAAAAATGAGAGGTTAATCCTTTTTGTCAATGCTTTACTTTGCACCTTAATTTTCTTTCAATATTGTTTGGTACTTGTAAAGATTTTGAACTAATTAATATCTTGTCATTTGTGCTTAATAGAGGAGATTCCTAATTGGCAGGGATTGTGAATTGTGATTCGGCAAATAGTTGGATGGAGTAATTGTCCGGCAGCCCATTAAGTGATAAAACGTTCTTTTTCCAGTTTTTAAAGGCTTTTCATATATAAGTTCGAACTCGAAATGTCTACCATTGCAATCATTACTTATTTTATAAACCCTGTAACCAAGTATATTACACACAATAGATAACAACACTGAACATGGCTTGATAAAAGCTTCAAGCCATAACAAATGATTGAAAACAGTCTCAATGACAAATCAAAATTACCCATTCAATTGATCATCCAAAGCAAATGTCCCTGTTTATGTCTGCTACATACATTTGATGACCAAACCATATGCTTGTAGCAGGATTACTAAACAAATTTAAAAAAACCTTCAAATTCTGGAGGGATCATAATTTTCCACTTTTCAGCGAGCTGCGGCGAAAGGGTTCCTCTTCCACATGAGAGGATGATATGATTTCTCTCGTTTGCTTTCCTCAAACTTACTCCAGGGGAATTTGTGCTTGGCCATATGCCGCCTCTTCGCAGCTACTCCCAAGTAATCTCCCGGGTTCTGTTGCACAAACAACCAATGTTTAATCGTTATCAACAATAGAATGGGGAGTGTTGAAGAATCACTTAAAAAACTGACAATGCTTAGCATTGCTCATTAATTATTACCTGGAGGCAGAGCCCTTCATCGACATCACAAACAGGGTAATCACTGGGGCAGCAATATTCAGTGCCGGTACAGCAAACAGCATTCTCATAAGGGCAGCAACCGTAAATCAAGCAGAAATCGTATAACTCGAAGAGGCAACAGCATGTCTCATCGCTTGGACAATAGGAGAAGTCACCACATTCACTTGGTGAAGGAGAAGGAGGTGGAGGCACTGGTGTTGGGGGTGGGGGTGGTGGTGGTGGTGATGGTGGTGGAGGTGGTGATGGTGGACTAGTGGGAGATGGTGCAGAAGATTCTTTAGTTGGATAAGAAGCCATTGCATTTACAGCACAAACACCATACGGCAAATCAGTGTTTCTTCTCAAATAGAAATATCCATCCATACCCCATTCAGTACCCCATGAATTCTTCACTATCCAATAGTCTTCACCATCTTCAGAACCATACCCAACAATCAAAACAGCATGATCAATGTCATCAGGATTGCTTGAACAGCTACCATCATAGATACCCTGATAAAATCAAATCCAAATTTTAAACTCTTGTTAAGTAATTAATTACATAATCAAAATGATTAAATGAAACATATTGAGACATACACTTGTGTAAAGCTGAAAATCTATCGCAGAACCATCCATGCCAACACTAATAGGTTGCTGAACGGTAGCACACAAGAGAGCACTATCTGTTTCTGCCACATCTTCGTACCCATTAATAGACACGATGTCTCTTTCCTCCTAATCAAAGAGAAACACCATGAATGAGATTAAAAAGCAGACTTCAAAGGCTTTTAAACTTGTAAAAAAGATGTAGGAAAAAATAAAACCTTGGTAACGTTGCAGGTACCATCAACACCAGTGTAAGGATAATCAGCTTCAGTATCAAGTCCACCATTGTAAATAACCCATTCAAAAGCATAGTCCATATAGCCTCCATCACAACCATAATTGGTTGAATCACAATCCACGAGTTCTTGTTCTGAAAGGCTAATTAGGTCTCCCGTTACTATGGCATTTATTCCTTCTATGGCTCCAGTTGTAGAAAATGCCCAACAACTTCCTGCATTATCCATTTCTCCAAATTGAAATTGTTTTGCTTATATATATTTCAATATAAATGTGAAGAAAATAAATCGTACACTACCAAATCGCCACCTGGGCCCTGCCCGCCAATTGCCATGGTTAAGAAAAGGCAATTTTACAAAAACAGTCAAAATCCGGATAATTACAAAAATATCGTTCCCTCAGTTTTTTTCAAAAATATGAAATGCTTTAAAATTTTTCTCAAATATGTAATCAAAATAGCCAAAAAATATTAACAAAAAACCTGACAAAATTAATAAAAATTAAAATTGTAAAAAATTTATAAAAAATTTACTTAAAATTTACTCTAGTTATACTCAATATTTACTAGAAAAATAATGAAAGTTGAAATTATATAAGATTTACTCAAAATTTATTTAAGGTTTATCCAAGAATTACCCAAAATTTACTTAAAGTTTACTACAAATTAATAAAAATTGAAGTTACAAAATATTTTTTTTTGACGAAAAGTTACAAAATATTTATCAAAAATTCATTTAAAGTTTATTTAAGTTATAACTAAAATTTACCCAATGTTTATTATAAAATTAATGAAAGCTAAAGTTACACAAGATTTACTCAAAATTTATTTAAGAATTACCCAAAATTTACCATAAAATTAATAAAAATTGAAGTTACAAAATATTTATCAAAGATTTATTTAAGTTTAACTCAAGTTATATTCAATATTTATCCAATATTTACAAAAAAAATTAATCAAAATTAAAGTTACATAAGACTTAACCAAAATTTATCTAAGATTTATTTCATATTTACCCAACATCAAATTAATCTCTTAACTAAGAATTACCAAAGATCTACTCAACATTTACCGAAATAAATAATTTTAATTAAGTTAATTAAATACAAGTTTACATTTTTTTTGTAATTAAGATTTCTCCAAGGTTTATTTTGGTACTTAAATTAATTAAATTCAAGTTTACATATTTTTTTTTGCTATTTAACTTAATTAAACAATGATTAAAAATAAATAAATGTATACATAAATACAAATGGTGGTTATACAAGTTAATGAAATTTTCAATTCATATTTAAAATGTAAAAAATGAATATTTTATGTCTTAGTTACATAAAAAATATGTTAAATACACAGTAAAATCTAAAATTTGAAAAAAAAAATCGGGCAAGATAAAAATATAGAAAACTGGAATGAAAAAACACAGAATTTTTGTAATTAAAATTAAAAAAAATCTTTCCAAAATTGGTAAACCGTGTAAATTTCCCTTGAGAAAATTAGAATTGGGAAAATAAATATATTTAAAAAAAAAAATAAAAGAAAAGAAAACCTTTCACTGAAACATCTTCTGAATCTTTTTTTTCTCTTTCAAATAAATCTCAAATTAGATTTTTCAAACTCATAATCATGAAAATTTTAAAAAATTATTTTAATATCAGGAAGCTAAAAATTATTATATTCTCCTCTTAATCTTTAATTATGAGTAGCTATAAATGTCTAATTTAAAAAAAAAAAGTTGTTTCTAAAAGTAAAACTTCTGCCTACTAATTATGAAAATTGAAAATCAAGAACTAATGCAAGATTGTCAATAAGAGAATATTATACTCAAATCTTAATCTTCGTTAAATAAAAAGTAAAATCAATTTGGCTTTACTTTTTTGGTGTATTACCTATGGGTCTTCGGAAGTTCATAGACCCTAATTAATTTGGCTTAAACTAGCATTAAACCTATTATGAATAAAACTTTTAACTAATAATTCTGCTTAGTGGATATTTAGATTATTGGATAGTTGAAACTAAAGTAGTTTTAATAGTTAATCACATCAAATGACACTCCATTTCTTAATTGAATTGAATATGGCATTTGATGCCTTCTTATAAATTTAATACATATGTTATTATTCCTTAATATATTCATACAATTAATTAGAAACAAATTAAATAAGAACACAATGAAGCTCATGATACTGTGTTTTAGTGGCATTAGAAATTCTAATGAGTCTCGAATTTGAGACCCTATAATAAGAATGCAATGAAAAAAAATTTATATATATATATATATATATATATATGAAAAGGAAAAATGACAATAAAATAATAAAATCTTGCAATTATTTAGTAATAAAAAAAAAAAAAAAGGAAAAACTTACCACAATCTCCTTGGTCTTTAACAGGAGTAACAACCCCCTTCTTCCGCCAGTCCAAGCTAGAAGGCGGATAACAAGTCTGCAAATTTCTCTGCCTACTAGTAATTATATTCCTCTGTTTGTTGATGGGTTTTTTCACCTTTGACAAATAGCGTTGCCTAAATTCCTCATTGCTTAAATCAGCAAACTTGTTCAATCCCACAGTATGCCCTGAAAAACCTGATTTCTTCATCCCATTCTTCTCCACTACAAACTTCAAATTCCTTCGAAAATTCTGCAGCCTCTTCTCTGCCTCCTCTGCTTTCCTGTAAATCTTTCTGTGCTTCTCTTTCCATTGCTCAAACAGCTCCTTAACTCGTTCCTCTGAAAGAAGCTCTTGAAGATCATTCCCCACTATTGAATACTCACCAGGAAGGCTAAATGAAACGCATATTAGTGGGGTTACAAGCACCAAAATTACAAGCAATTGAGATTTTTGGTAACCCATTTTTCTCCAATGATGCATTCCTTTCCCCTAATTTCTATTGTATATAAGATCTGAGTGTCTGTTCTCACCGGTCAGTCAAACCATGTTTGGCTCCTTTTCTATTATTTTCTTTCTCCGACTGTAAATTGAAATTACTGCATCCTCTTCTCTGACTCATCCTCTATTTAAAATAAAAATACTGTGAGCGATGCTGTAAAAGAGTATTTTAGTAGTTACATTTTTTTTTTTAAATTTGGGTTTTTCATATATGATAAAGATTAGTTAATTAGATTTTTTACTTTAAGGTAAAATAAATACCGAGAGTTTCTCACCATCAACAAGAAGTTTTAAATTTAAATTCTAAATATATAACACTTTAATTTAGAGGGAAAAAAAAAAAAACCTAACAAATAACTTTGGTAGATGTTAGTTGCTTGTCTGAAATTCAAGAGTTTTGAGATACACATTGACTTTAGAGTAGAGTTACAAGTTACATCTAACAGTCAAACTCTAATGCCGAAATCAACAATATATGGAGTTCGTTAATGCTGTTTCTTGTAAAACATTTTGGGCTATTAAGAATGTATTGGTCTTCAGCCAAATAGATTAAAATCTGTTTTCTTTTATGAATTCTTTTTTACACTTACAAAAATTTCTTATCTGGGCTAAGTTTTTATTAGATTAGGGTTAATATTCTCAGTTGCATTACAATGTGCTTTCTTATTTAGATTTTGTTCGGAATTAGATTAATTTTAAATTTTCTAAATTTATAATATTGAATTATCTAATTAATTGTATCCATCGTTCATAATTTTTCGATCTTATAATCCAATCGTTCTTAAACTTTAATCTGTAACAATTAAATTCTAAAAATTTCAATTTATTTTCAATTACCATCTTTTTGATTGGAAAATCAATATACCAGAAAGAAATCATAGATACAATTAATCATTGAATTATTTCATATATCAATAAACTATTCTGGTTTTGTTATTGTTCCTTTTTCTTTTCTTTTTTTTCATTTTTCCCCTGGCAACAAAAATGAAGTTATATATATATAGGGTGAGAGAATTGGAAGGATTAATTTTATTTATAATTATTGAACTTTATTTTTATTGTAATAAAATTATATATTTTTTTTCGTTGTAAGAAAGTTACTTAACTATATTTTCATTTTACTAAAATTACTTTTGGTCAATTTTCTGATTTAGATAACTAAAAAGCTGATGTGACAGATGATATATCACCGAAAATCTGACATGACAGTTGATATATTACTAAAAATAGATCTGAAGTAACTTTAGTAAAACGAAACTATAATTCAAGTAATTTTTTATTTTTTTGGATGAAAAAATATTTTATAATTTTACTATATTTAAAGTAAAACTCAATAATCCGAATTTCATGAGTACAGAGCAAAGTGAGTAGTTAGTAAATATCAAATTTGCCGATTTTCTAATTGTGAAACGACTCAATAATTATGAATGGAAAATCATTATTCCATTACCATCTTTTTTATTGGAAAATCAATATTCCAGAAATTATAGATAAAATTAGCCCTCAAATTATTTCATATATAAATAAACTATTCTGGTTTTCTCATTGTTTTTTTTTTTTTTCATTTTCTCTTATATTTGATTGGGAAATCAATATTCCAGAAATCATAGATAAAATTAGCCCTCGAAATATTTCATATATAAATAAACTATTCTGGTTTTCTCATTGTTCTTTTTTTTTTTTTTCATTTTCCTCTTATATAACAACAAAAATGAAGTTATATATATAGGGTGAGAGAATTCGAATGATTAATTTTATTTATGATCATTAAACTTTACTTTTATTATAATAAAATTATATTTTTTTCGTTATAAAAAATTACTTAACTATATTTTTATTTTACTAAAATTAATTTTAGTCAATTTTCTGATTTAGATAACCAAAAAGCTGATGTATTAGATGATATGTTACTGGAAGTTTGCGTGACAGTTGATATATTATTGGAAATTGGTCTGAAGTAACTATAATAAAACAAAAATATAATTCAAAGTAATTTTTTTTTCGAATGAAAAAATATTTTATAATTTTGCTACATTTAAAGTAAAATTCAATAATCCGAATTTCATGAGTACAGAGCAAAGTGAGTAGTTAGTAAATATCAAATTTGCCGATTTTCTAATTGTCAAAGGACTCAATAATTATGAATGCTCGCATGTGTTTTACAGCTTCAGTAGCCTGTCAATCACATCCCAATGCAAATATGAAACTCGTGCAATTGAATTTCATGGACTCTATATATTTGTATTTTCTAGCACTTTTTTTTTTTTTAATTTATCCTTATGAATGTGTCCTAAACAAATTAGATTATTGGTTTGGTTTTTTTTCTTTTTTAATATGATATAAACAAGTTAGAATTTAACCAATTTGGCAATATTGAAAGCTTAATTGACAAAAAAAATTAGAATCCAACACTATATATATATATATATATATATAAATAAGAGTTTTTGTGATACATCTAGTGTAATTTACATCTATAGCTTTAGAATATTAGATAATCAGCTTTTAATTTCAGTCATCGATAATTAATAGTTAAAATTAAAAGTTAATAATCTAATTATTCAAAGCACTTGATATAAATTACATAAACTTCACAACTTAATTACTCTATATAAGAGAGACGAATTTGATAATTAAGCCTATAATTTATCATTTTAAATATACAACTACAGGCATGTGGTTAGATAATTTAGTTGCCAATGTACTCATAAGAGTTTGATTCGTAAGTCTTCTCAAATTTAACCAAAAATTTTGAATTCAAATTCAAATATGCAATTATATTAAAATTTAAGAGAAAATATTTTTATTACCGTTAAGGTCATATCCAGCACAAAAAAAGATTAATCTCAGTTAGTGGCATATCTAAAATTTTTTATTGGATTGTCAAATTTATGAAATAAAAAAAATTAGGAATAAAATTTATCATAATTCATAAATTCTAAATTACATTTTATTAATCCAAAAGAAAAAGTTAAAATAAAAACTACAATAATTCTCTACAAGTTCTCATATTATGAAAATAATTTATAATATTGTGGTCGTTAACATTTAAAAATAAATTCACTTCTATAAAAGTAACTAAACATTTAAAAAAAGTTAGAATATTTAACCACAATAAGTATTAAAATTATAAATTAAAGACTACTGAATTGAAATAAATCAAAGAAAATAATTAGAAATATACATACTTAGTACTTAGAATTCAATTGTGATACTGATAAAATTGAATATTTAGGGGTACAAATTTACATATTTATATTTTTTTTATTATATATAAATGAGAACTTATAATTTTTTGAGTAATTGCCACCCCATTTTAGTAAGTCTCAATATATAATCCTAATTAACATTGAAAATATATGTGGTCTAACAAAAAATAATAATAATAATTGCCAATGTATTAGGAATTTTAGTTGAGGACTTCATTTTATAGCCAGTATCCAACTGAACATTTTTTAAATTTATTTATTTATTTAGAGAAAATGACATGTTCTTAATTTATTAGTGAAAACTGGCAAGTTCTTTTTTTTTTTTTTTTCTAAATTTCGGTGAAAATATCAGAGTGATAACCTCGTCTATAATAACATCATCACGTCTGTGGGGTTCTGGGTGGGCTGTCTTCAAATATCTTGCTGATCCACATATGAGAATTTGGTCCCATTTTAAATCTCTTTCTGAACATGTTTTTTGTGCACTACATATATTCTCGGTCAATTTTACAATCTAAAACTAATTTTATTCAAAATTTAGTTTTAATTAAATATCTTCACTCCTCTCTAATAACGCGTTTTAGTGGATATTCAATTTAAAATTTTTTTCCCTAAGTCACAATTTTTGAATCTCTTTGGAACATTTTAAACCATTTGATAGAATGCAGGTATATAATAGCATTTTCAAAAGGACAAACCTTATTATAAACCTCTGCAAATACAAACAAATCCATAGAAGATGATACTTGCATCTGCATTCCTTCCAAAGCAAAAACAAACGAGAAATTACATCCAAAGGGAGGATTTCAATCTCTGATTTTTTTTTTTTAATTTAAAATAATATCTGCAGTAGCAATTTCTATCAGGCATGTTTATAATATTAGTACAAAATAAATTTAAATAAGATTCGGACAGTCTTCTATAAACCTACTAGTCCTGATTTGCAGTACACTGTTAGGTGAAATATTTTTATTGGGCTTCCACGTCGTTTTGTAATATTAAAATTGGAAGACTATTTTACTAATCTTTCTCTCTCAAATGTAAATTATTTGATTATTAAGCTGCTTCAAGTAGTTGCTCATCACTGGCTACCCATATGCATCAATTACTTTTATTCATATTAGATACTAAATTAGATAATATTGTTTGCTTACCAAATTTATGGCCGGTGCCAATGTTTTAAACATCTGTATCGTGTAATATATCTATGTAATGGTATCGGTATGATTAGACTAATGTCATACTGTATTGTCTGTTGGTGCCATAAATTTTAGAAAAAAAAATAACTAGTAAAATTATCCAAATCAACAAAAAAATGGGTAATGAAGTGTAATACATAATATATTAACTTAATAAATATTCAAATAACTATTATTTTTATTTTAAAAATATAAATTACATAATAATTTCTTAATATAAACATAATAAATACTATTAAATAAATAATTATATTGTAAAAATAATATTTTAATTTTTTTATAAACAATAGATAGATGTTTTATTGAAAATGAAGAGAAAAATCACAATTTTTAAAAAAGAAAAAGACGATAAAAACCATTCATCCATAAAACTAAACAATATAAAATTAAATTAAATAATAAAAAAATAGAATGTCCCGACAAAAAAATTTTAATTATTAAAAAATTTTAATAAATAATTCTATTAAAATTAATAATAATATAATTTGAAATAGCTAAACTCAACATATTAAGTGTAAAAATAATTTAACTCCCATATTTTTCTCCGCTGCCTTCATAGAAAATACCTTCTCGATCTCCCTCTCTTCCTTTTGCCATCCGTTCATAACTTCTTCTTCTTCTTTAAATTTCAGATTTATGATTCTTTCCTATAATTAACTTTCTCACACCCTTTTCTTTCCTCTCTTACTCTCCACTGTTCACCAATTTCGGCTCCCTCTGCTCCTAGATTGAAGAACACTACGAAATGGTTCGTGTGTTTTTTTTTTACTTTATAACTATTCTTATTGCTATTTCTTTTTTTTCTTCTCTTATGCTGCATCTTTTATTCTAGATCTATAACTTTTTCCTCATACTCTATTTCCTCTTTTTCAAGAAAAATATTTGTATTCATGTATTTGCAGTTTATGGGTTTGATTTAGTCTTTTTTTGGCTTGGGTAAACATATCTTTATTTCTTTTTCTATATCATTGGTGTGTTTCAGTTATATATGGCTTTTTTTTTACTGATGTGTTGATCCTAGATATGCCAATTGAAATCAAGAATGGAGTTTAGGCACACAACTAGCTATTCAATCAATAGAGAATAAGCTTGAACTTGATTTTTTTATATATATGCCATATGGAATTGAATCAAGTAATAGGATAACAAATAGAAAAAGGAATCGAGTACAATATGTACATTGATATTAGTTTTTGGATTTAATTTTAAGTTAATAAATTTATCTTAATTAGCTTGGAATTTTAGATAAAGGGATACAAAATCTCTCTTCAAATGGTTTATCAGGTTCATTGTCAACTTATCTTGAGAGATGTACAGTTATGGATCTGAGTAGAAATATGATCTCCGGTGACATGTCTGTTATGCAGAATTGGTAAGTCCCTCTAGAGGTTATAGATCTGGGTTCAAACAAGTTACTGCCAATCTATTATAAAATTAGTGTTCAAATGATCGTGATCTTTCATTATTTGTTAGCCTCGAGATTCCTATTTTTCTTCGCCAAATTAATTTAGTGTTTATCAGTTTGTATCATTGACAATGAATTTCAACATTTGATTAAGTTTCCTATAGTTCGATTAGACTCATTCTATTAATGAAATTACTGCCATATCGATACTGTATATAGTATCCACTAAATTGTTCTGTATTGCCTTGCAGCTGAGATTGGCCTGCAATCAGGAGCAGAATACAAATATAAGGTATATTCAAGTTTTTCCTTAATATAATTGTATTTATTTTTTTTACAAAATGAAGCTAACGACCTATTAAAAGTAACCGTTGTTCCTTCATGTAGATGCTCATATACTACATCCTCTTAAGTCTTCCCACAGTTGGTATTGTTGTATGTGCTATTATTCCTCAAGGCAAGTGTTTTTTTTAATGGGTCGATTTTTTTGTTTATGGATAAACTGTACCATTATGTACTATTCATGTTTAATTTAATTTTTTCATTGCCCATAGATTTGTTTTGTAATTTTGTTTGTACTATGGATTTACAGTTGAAAAAATAAACTTTGTAGAACATAACTTTACAGTCCAATCTTCATTAGATCTTCATGAATATATCATAGATTGGATTTGCTTGATGTTGGGATTCAATGAATTTAATGCGCTAGATACTCAAAGATTTGATGATGTTTAATTGTCATACCTACAATTTAGTTAAGTTACTTTTTAATGGATTCCTGTTATGGTTTTGCTTGTACTGTTATAAAATTTGTCTTTTACATTCATATACTTTTATTTAGTTGGCTTAGAAATTCGAATTACATATCTTTTTTTCGTATTTGCCTTTTGGTTTGTTTCCCCTTCTTTAAAACTTAGTTTTGGATTTCGTTACCCTTTGTTGGTTTCTAATGACATGTTCCAAATGTACCACTGCCACTCCCAGTTTCGAAAGAAACTATTTGCCATTTGAAGTTGTAAACATATCTTTTAGATTTTGTCAAGTGAGGAAATCTTGAGCATTTAAAGTTCTAGATCTTTGGTTGATAGATTCTATTAATTAAATGCACTAAATCTTAAAAGATTTATATTGTAATAAAAAATTCCGCTTTATTGATTTACAAATTGTTAACACCATAATTCATTCAAGTTATTTGCTAATATATATTACTTTTCAATGATTTAATCATGTTTAGACAGCATACTTTGATGTAATTTATTACTTTTAAAATTGTTAACTGCATCATTTATTTAAAGTTACTTGCCGATATTTATCACTTTACAATGATTAAATTCTGTTTAGTCATCCATTAACTAAAGGTTAATTCTGTACTCATTTAGGAGATTGCTTAAAATTATAGTGTACTTGCCTACTTAAATTTTTCTACTGTCTAAATCATCATATCTTAGAAATGGACTGTTCACTGAATCTCCATCAAATTCAGTGTGCCAGAAAATTTATAACCGAGCCTTAACTATACCATGTTGTTAATGTTTTTTACCCTTCTATCCTTTAAAACCACTGGCTGCCTCCTATAAATAGCACTCCTAATTGTTTGGACAACCTGCAAATTCTCTTCTTTTTAGCATTACCGAATACAGTATTGCTAGGTCTTCCACACTTTGAGGTAAATCCCACTTCATTATGCGATGAAAAGTTTTTTTTTTTTACAAAAATAAATTGTTACACCTTTTGTTTGCTCTTTTCTCTGTTACAGTTTGTTCTCCCTGCACCTGCATCCTTTGTAACACCCTCTCATATTAGCCTGCTATATGAGGGAGTACTACTGCATACATGATATTGAACCGTTAGCTTTTGTTTCTTTTTAGGCTTTACTATATTTACATCTCATGATTTTATTTGTTTGTATATCCATGACAACATGTATTATATAAGTAATTATCATATATTCAGGCTTAAGAAGAAAATCCGTAAATAATAAATCTGAGTTTCAGAGCAAAACACGCTCAAAATAAAACATCCATACAAACCATAATCCCAAATACAATTCAAAACGAAAATCCAATTTTATTCCAAATGTATGTTAAGAAAAGAAATGAATAAATGTAAGCTGACTGATTCGGTTTTATCGTGTCAACTCTACATATGGCTCTAGACTTGCGTGTAGGAAACCCACACACTAAGATATTCAAGTTTAGTGATATATATAATCATATAAATTCTATTATGCATATCACTCCAACATATTATAATACCATATTACAATAAATCTTACATAAACCAATTCATATATATCAGCATCATGATACCATGCCACATATCATACAATTTATATGACATAATCAAATTATAACATAACCTTTTCATATTACCATTTGTATCAATCATGTCATATTATTATGCCAAAACATTTCATGCCACATCAACAATAGCATATCTAGTAAGTAGAAGACATTCTTGTATTAATAAGAACAGTAATACATTTAAATTACCCAGTTACTCTATACTAGACTACTGGATACAGGTTGTGAATACGAACGCTTTCTACCCACCTAATCATAACTGTCTGTATATGTGCTTGAGACAATAGCGCTCTTAGAGCTGAATTCAACTTATCTCATAATCAGTAATAATAGTTGCTAGCAATCCGGGTCAAGGGCACTCTCGGAGTTGAAGCCATCTTGCCCAATAATAATGCATGGACAAATCTACGGTACCATAACCACCCTTAATAGCATATCATCTATCCTATAGTTAGTCTTAGTATGAGTAAAAATATTTTAGTCTTTTTCATTTATACTCGCATGAGCCATATTCCATGGTAGCGCATGATAACTTAAACATTTTAACACATTATCATATCACATCATATGCATGTCCGTATATCTCATGTCATGCCACAACACGTAGGGTTTCATATCTTCAATATTATCATATCCAAAACCATACTTCTGCACATAAGCATGTCACATATAAACATTGGCACGCTACAGCGTGCCACTGTGGCTGTGGTGTCGCTGGCCTTGCCCATAACGGGCTTATGTAGGCCTGGGATCACACGAGTCTCGACCGGGACTCCCCTTTCCTGATCGAAAAAGGCCCGACATCAGCAAGGAAATTCTAGTTTTCACATGCTGCCCCAAATCTCTTTATTCCAAAACACAATGCCAATTTCCAGAACATCATAGATCATAGTAACAGACCCATTGTCATGTCAAACATTGCATAATCCATTTAACTCATTGAATACCAATTTAACATAAAATATTATGAATAATTCATGCCATTAATTCACACCATTTTGTCCAAACCATTCAAATCATTATTTATGGCATTTATTAGAGGCATAACATTTAAAAATACCTATTCACTAGCCTTCATGTAGCCAGAAAGCGACTAAACATGATTATATGTACAAACTTTAAACAAGAGAGCCGAAAACTCTAACTCTTAAAGTTTCTCTCACGTTCTGGAGTATTCAATGCTGAGAAATACTTCAATGGAGTGATATATCATGTGGACAGTCTAAGAATTTCAAGAATAATTACAAAGAAGTATATTGATCAACCTAAGGAAGAAGAAGATGAACAAGTATTTTTTGGTGAATTAACTACAAATTCTAATGCTCTTTAGAAACTCTATAAATATCTTTCCAATTCTCCATTTTTTGTATTTCTAGTTGAAAATTGAAGCTGCGGTTAGTTTATGTGTTGATTTTGTTCTTCTTTTTAATATAATTATTCAAATACATGTTTCTTCAGCTTGGTTGTTGTATTCCTTTAATATTCTTCTTCTTCATCTTTTTTTTTTGAAAATTTGGGCAATTCAATCAAGGTAGACCCGAAGTATTCCCAAGATATACCAGAAGTATTTTCATGAAATTCTTAAAAGTATACTGAAGATATTCCTGAGATATACCTAAAATATTCTTAGGGAATTCCTCCCAAAAAATTCTCAAAGTATACCTAAAATGTTTCCAATATATGTCTGAGGTATTTTCATGAAATTTTTAAAAGTATACCAAAAGTATTTCCAAGGTATTCACGTGGAATTCCTAGGAGGAATTCTCAAGGTATATTTAAAATATTCTCAAAGTATACCTAATCTATGTCCAAGATATGTTCAAGGTATGTCTAAGGTATACCGAACTTTGTAGCCTTTGTTCACAACTGTTTTACCCCCAAGGTATCTCCAAAATATGCCTAAGGTATACTAGACTTTGTACCTTTGTTCACAACTATTTTATGCCCAATGTCTCTCCAAGATATACTCAAGGTATCTCCAAGATATATCGGACTTTGTAGCGTTTGTTCACATAACTATTTTAAATCTAAGGTATCTCCAAAATATTTCCAAAGTATGACCAAGGTATATAAGAGATTATCTTATGTTCTGCTAAGTACTATAGGCTAAAAGTATACCTGAGATACCAAACATATATAAGAAGTGTTGATGTAATTGTATAAAGTATTTTTCAGTAAAATTGAAAAAAAATTGATGGAAGATAAAATTGTAATTATTTCTCATTTTTTGGTATTTACGAAAAATTCCCTAATTTTTATGAGTACTAATCCCAACAACATGTGGCCTTGTTGGTCTTAATTAAAGGTTTTCAGCCCATATCTATCTAGAAATTCAAGTATTTGTGCAATTGGTATATGCTGAACTCTAGTCTTTGTAATATTATGGACCAAGCTCATCACACATGTAAGAGATGGTGACAATTTTATAAATAAATTAAATTTACACAACTATTAATCACACTGAGAGATTTTTATAAATATTCATCATCTATCATTAAATAAAAGTTTATTAATTTATTAAAAAAGTTTCATTAGTTCATTAAAAAATGTTCATTATAAATAAAGTGAATATTCTTTAGTTTATTGAGAATGTTCATTACAAATAAATTGAAAAAAATATTCATTACGAATGAATTAAAGGTTTATTAGTTTATTGAAAAAAGTTCATTAGATCATTAAAAAAGGTTCATCATGAATAAAGTAAAGTTTTATTAATTTATTGAGAAGGTTCATTGCGAATAAACTGAAAACATTCATTACGAATGAACTAGAGATTCATTACTTTTTTTTTTTTGCAAAAGGTTCATTAGTTCATTAAACAAAGTTTATTACAAATAAAGTAAAAGTTCATTAGTTTAATAAAAAAGTTCATTACGAATAAATTGAAATGATTCATAATAAATGAATTAAGAGTTTATTAGTTTATCAATAAAAATTCATTTTTTATATTAATACAAATTCATTTTATT
The DNA here is from genome assembly GCA_949630135.1 of Balakata baccata. Classification (NCBI taxonomy): domain Eukaryota; kingdom Viridiplantae; phylum Streptophyta; class Magnoliopsida; order Malpighiales; family Euphorbiaceae; genus Balakata; species Balakata baccata. The sequence continues at coordinate 35,036 of CATIWF010121151.1, forward strand.
TTTGTGTACTTAATTTAATAAATATTTTTTATATTTTGATTTGTAGGTATGAATTTATTGAATTATCTTAAAAAAAACTCAAAATATAACAAAAAAAAATCGAAAAAAACAATAAATCAAGACAAATAGCATCTGAAAATGAAAAAAAAACATAGGATAAATGTTAATTTTGTTTTAAAATAAAATGAACTTTTATCAATAAACTAATGAATTTTTTTCTAATAATTAATGAACTTATATCAATAAACGAATCTGTATAAGTTTATTTTATTTTTGTATACTTAATTTAATGAATATTTTTTGTATTTTGATTTGTAGGTATAAATTCATTGAATTATCTTCAAAAAAAACTCAACATATAACAAAAAAATCGAGAAAAAACAATAAATTGAGATAAATAGCATATGAAAAAAAATACAAGATAAATGTTAATTTTGTTTTAAAATAAAATGAATCTTTATCAATAAGCTAATGAACTTTTTTCTAATAACTAACGAACCTATATCAATAAACGAATATGTATAAGTTTGTTTTATTTACAAAATTGTCATTCTATTTTTATTACTTCTCTCACACGTGTTTAGTCCACAATACTCTAGCAGGCTCACAATATAATTTGCAATATTTGTATAATCTTGCAGCTCAGGCTCAGATTGGCCCATTTTGTTTTTCAAGTCCAATCATCAATTATAATTTTGTAAAAACTTAAAAGTTTAATCTATCATTAAAATTGATTATCTAAATAGTACAACATTTGTAATAGTACAATTTTCAATGGAAACTACAACATTTGTAATAGTACAAGCCTTGTACTTGATAAATCATTAATCAACATATTTTACATTGATAGAATCAGAGAAAAAAGGGCTACACATACATGGTAATCTCCTAACCTATCTTTTAAAGCCAGAATTGATTTTCCTTATATCTAATATAATGCATGAAAGGATCCTTGAACAACCATAGAATGACCAAAAAAGAAAGAAAACCCAATAATCTGAACAAGCATTCAAAACTTAATTAATAATTATGACAAGTAATTGACAAAGTAATTAAGCAGTCATCTTCTCAGTAATTTTAGCTAATGACTCAAGGTTGCAGCTAATATTAGTATTGGCAAACAAGCAAGTATCTTCCTTACAACTATCCGAAGGTACATCAACAACGTAAGACTCAATAATAGCCGTCTTGTTGCCTCCTTTTTCTTCTTCAATTTCGTGCAAAGTTATCGTCGACACATAATTTGCCAGCCTGTGATCACCTCCGATAATACTGTCACTAAACACAAATCTTCGTCGAGATTGTCCAGCCTCTCGGTACTATTTTTTGCCGATAAGCCAGAGATAAGCTCCAGTTCACGTATGCTATTCTCGGGAACTATTCGTAAAAAACAGTTTTCTGATATGGGCAGATTTTGTTTTTGAGAATAACAGTTACCATTAGTGATTGTATTTAAATTGAAATCAACTACCAACACTTATATAAATACTTCCGTGGAGGAGTCGCAGATTTGTATTTTGACATTATGCATTTGCAAAATATATAAATACTTAACGGGACCACATATATTCAAAATCAATGACTAAAGTGAGAGAATCAATTAAAAATAATGTTTCAAAATCTACTAGTATGTGTCTCCTTTGCATACTTTGGGTATTGTGATGCTTACACTGAAAAATGAAATCGTTCGTTTTTTTTCAAAACAAATCTGAATAAGAACCAAAACACAACATTATTTATGATAAATAATTGCATTTGATAAATATACTTCACATACAATCAATAATACACATATGTTGATATATTTTCAATAAATTTGCAGTTAGAGTATAAAAAAACAATTATTGATGTTTCATAGATTCGTAACTGACATTTTTATGCACATTCATTAGTATATTTGGTTACCCAGAAACCTTATATGTTCAGTATATGATCAATATATGTGTGTTATTTGTTTAGTGTTTCAGAATATTAAATAAAAAAAACCCAAATTTTGGAATATTAAGATTATTTGCTAATTTTTTCAATATGCTGGCATGGATAACATACTGGTATTCGTTCAGTATGGAGGATATTGGGAAACAAGTGTATCATATGTCATATTTGAAAATTGCAATTAATTTCAAAACTAGATTCACTTTAGGAGAGGAGAAGAGATACAAATGCAAAGATACAAAACTGCAATCTTAATAGCTTCATCATTAGATTCCCATCTCCTAGATAGGAATAACTCTTCAATTGATTGCTTTGGAATCCTTTCCCTACCAGGAAAATACTTGGACATCAAAGAATTTGACTCCTTTCCATAAGAAAGTTTATCACACTCACCACATTTTAGTCCAGTAATAAATGCAAATTCAGCAAGACCAAACCTTAGACGTGCACTAGCAACATCAAACCACATCTCATTCAGGTTCGGTTGGACCAATTCTCTCAACCATATATAATGAACAAATTGAGCTTGGAAATTCAGTTCTTCAACCTCAAGAAAATTACCAAAGCATGTCTTATAAAATTTCTTCCTCTGCTCTTCATTAGGAATATCTTTGATTGTACTGAGGCACTCTTTCTTCAACTCACATCTGACCTTAGCAGCAAAATATTCTTTAACTTGTGTCTTGAATGCCCACATCTGCCAAATTTAAAATAAAAATAAAAATTTAACAAACATATGACATCATAAGCAACATATAATAATATATAACAATATTTTTTTTACTTGAATGCAAATTCAAGAAAAAAAAGGGTCGATACCAATCATATAAGCACATATAACAATATAACATTTGATACATTTCATTTTAGAATGAAATCTAAAGAAAAATGAAAACATATCATTAATTTTGATACATCTATTTTATGTATAACCATACATATAAAAATTGCATTGTTCACATATTTTGAATGTATTTAAAGGTATAGTATAGAAAAATATATATCAATAATTGTTCTATTGATGTGTTGTTTCAAAACGGACATAATTCTATAAATTCATCACATTTTGTTTAGAAAGCTTATATGCATGTTATATCATAATTATATTTTTGTTATATGTTAATTGTTGCTTTATAAAAATATGCAAAAAATTAAATAAGAAAAAAAAAAATACCTTTTTCTCCTTAGCTTTATGAAAAACATCTTCAATAACGACCTTAGAATGCTTAGATTGTTGCTCTTTTAATTTTTTCATGTTTTTCTTAGATCTCTTCTTTGAAATATCAACTGAAGGCAATAATGGTTCAAGAGATTTATCATAAGAAATGTCTTCCTTGGTAGAAGGCTTCGAATACACTTGCTTCTTCCCTATTACATAATGAATGAGAAATCTAAATATTTTGAATACACACAATAGTTTGAATTAGAGTCAAAATAGGATAAGCATCTGAATAAAAAAAAAAAGATTATGAACACAATATTTTCACAATTATTTACTCTACTCAACTCAACATTTTCTATCTTACAATCACATGGTCATACATCAATGACCTCTGCTAGGTAATCCACCAATATTTCTGCCACCACTTTGGGCGCCAAGGACGATGGTTCTCACTACGACACCCGAGCCATCCATATACTGATAATATACTCAAAAACTCGTTAAATATCTTAGTCTGGTAAATTTATACAATATACCTTCTAATTAACCCAACATTCCCACTAAATTAACCTAAAAAAAAAAACAACCATAGCTTTCGACAAATCAGTCACTAACACAACCATCTCAACAATAACTAACTCAAACACAACAAAAAATATCATAAAACCCCAGCATCCCCCTTTTTCATACATGCAATTGCAAAATCGCTATTCATCTAAAAAAACAGATTTTGAAATGCAAAAAGTCTACCAATTTTGCGATATCCCCTTTTTTGTTTTGAGATTAAGATCTCATTGTTATCCTTATCCCCCCTTTTCTTTTCATGTATATTCTATTGGAACTATCGAAGTCATTAGATACTGATTCCTATAGAAAATGTTTCCTCTTATATTATTTTATTTCTTTTTTATCTTTTTTCATTTCTATCAGAGGCCCTTATTTAGTATAATCAGAAAAGATTATACCAATACTAACAAAATCCTTATCTAAAGAGCTAAAGCCGATTATCTTGAATAAGGGACAATGAGTGTGCTTGGCGGATGAAATCGTCCTTCAAATTCTACACAATGTGCCGAAGATGATGGGCGACGGGAGTGGTTATCTACTATTTAGAGTTTGGAACAATACAGGAAAGTGAGAGTAATGGCAGAGAAATAGGAAATTATAGCTGAAGAGGGGTTGTGAAATATTTGGAAAACTAAAAAATAGGAGACAATATCAATTATGTGCTGATTAAGACCGAAAAATTTGCAGTGGAGTGTATTAATGACTGGGGTTATTTAGGCAATATTATTTTTATTGTTACTGTTCATGGGTTTAATGAAATAGAACATTAGATATGGAATATTGTTCTACAAAGGTTAACTGTGTTAATTTTCTCTATAGGAATTTGTTTCTTTCTTTGTGGCTAAGTTTTAGTTCTTTAACTCGGCAAGTTTTGTTGGGTTTTGAGTCTTGGAAGTTGAGCCCTCAAGTGGTAGGGCAAGCTTTATATATATACTAGTAGGCCGAAGTTAAGAACAAAAAATGTATACTATAAATAATATAAAACATAATTATCTTTAAAAAGAATAAAAAAATCGTAAAATTAACTGAACAATTTAAGTGACCCAAAATCATTAGGAATAAAAATGTGAAATTTTCATCTTCCTTCTAGCTCTTTTACAAAGCTCCTCCAAACTACAAAGCAATTTACTTTCAATAGGATCTGCTTACTTCTAAACTATATAAAAAGAGTAAGATTAGGCATAATACTGTTGCTATTGTCAATTTTAAATAATTTTACAATGATTATATTATAGTTTGAATCCTTGATTTTTTAGGTATTACTATATTAAAATTTGATTTCAATTAAAACATTGAAATAAAAAACTAAATAATGTAAAAGAAGTATTAATTGGAAAGTTTAATGTGGATATACAATAATTACAACTAAAAAAAAAAAAAATCATCGGTGCAATGTACTACTTTTTGATATGGGTTATGTTAGTCTTAATACAATTAAAAACATTTTGTATTTAGTTAAAAAAAATATTGTATTTATATTTTATAAAAATATATAATATTTGTTATACACAAATTTATTATTTATGTGATATTAACTAAGAATAATTACAATTACGTTAGCTTTATGTTATATAAAATATTAAAAAAATAATAACTAAAAAAATTACATAGTCAGAGAAATTTAAAAAATATATAATTTTATTTCCTATTAGATGTGTTTTTTCTTCTTTGCAAAGAATATAAATACTTTGAATGTCTTAGATATTTTTACTATTGTCATTGGAGAAAAATAAACTTCTTTTATTAACCTTAAGAAGGATATATTATTATTTATTATATTGTATATATTATTAGTAATAAATATAAATTATCACAGTAAATTAAACACACCACGTGTGCCCTTACATGTGTGTTCAATATCTTAACCTTCTTTCCGCCTATCACTTGGAATTTCATCGGAGTGTCTTCTTTGAATACACCTTCATTCACCAGCTATGCTCTCCTCAGTGCTATGGCAGCTGTCCCAACATCGTTGATCTCTACTTCAATCTTGCTGCTAGCGCAGGTATATATTCTTCAATTAAATAATTGGGTCCTCGTTATAAACGTATTAATTAGCTCCTCCAACTTCAACATCTTACAGGTGTATTTCTTCCAAAGCTGTGGAAGACAGCAAAGGGAAAGGGGACAACGGGCTCTTTGTATGCGACGTCGTGCGCTATGGGCGGCAAGACACTGCTTGAGTTTGAAATGCGACGGCGTTTTATTTTCCAGTGTGGTTTAGGCCTCAAAGCTGGATGGTAGCGTTCGTTTTTGGGTAAAATAGGAGCAAAATGGAGAATTTATTGTAGTAGCTACAGTAACAGTGTATCGCCTTTTATTATATATATATATATATAGCTTTACATTTTTTAGTGATTTCTTGATTAAAACTTAGGATCTGTTTGTTTTAACTAAAAAAAAGCCCATGAATGGGAAAGGGAGTGACCTTTGTTAGTGTTTGATTCAATAAACTATGTTCAAGAATGAGAATCGCGTTAGCCGAGGAATGAGATGAACATAATATATTCATCAATCAATAGCCCATTCCAATGACAATAAATAAAATTAAAAAAAAAAAAAAAAACACGCTCATTTGCTCTCTATTTTTGTACAGTCGGCTTTGTAAGTTTTATTTTTCATTCATTTTTTCCATGACTCACACAATGTTTTAAAATATTTCCATAACAAACATTTAAATATGATTAATATAATTAGTAAAATTCTTTTTAATTATAATAAATTTTAAAAGTTATATATATGTTAAAAATAATTTAAAAAAAATAAGTTGATTCTCGTTCGCATTTCAAAATTTAACCAAATATATATATTGAAATTTCATTCTCATTCCTCAATAAATAAAATGAACCAAACAATATATTTGAATCAATTATTTTCATGCTCATTTTCTTTTATTTCTATTTTTACCTTTAAACTGCACATATTCTTAGAGATATAAATATCTTATCATACTTGGTCAAATTTTACGATTTGGTGGAAGTTGTATGCTCACAAAAACATCTTACACTCATTCATGATAATCTAAATAAATTTACATGAAATTTTTCAGTTTAATTATAAATTTTAAATTCAAATTTTTTATATATAATTACTTTAAAATTTTTATAAAAATATTATTTTACTGGATATGAGTATGGATTAGTCTCAACTAGACTGAAATATATGTGGTTTAAAAAAAAAATTCTTACACTCGACGTCACCAATGTTTACTGTGTTCATTAATTACCTATCATGCATGTTGGGAGTAGGTGTTGTCCATCTGTTGTCAAAATTTATGGCCTTTCCTTCCTCCTCTCTCCATCAATTAGTCCCAATCCTCTCTCTCTCTCTATATGAGGGCTTTGCATCAATCTAAATTATACATAATATTTTAAGACCATAAAATTACTATATATATATATATATATTCAGTTGGCTTTTGAGAAGCTATTTGGTAATTATGATGATTACCAAAAATTTACCCACATAGTGGCACATGTGCTCTTACATGCATTGGATGAGTACCATACAAAAGCCAATTTGGTGGGTGCTTGATGTCGGGTTCCAAATGACCGGATAATTTTTTTAAGAGAGCTTCTGTAATGCACCGGTGTAAATTACACTTGATGATTTAGAACTATTGGATCATTAATTTTTAATTTCAACCATTTATTTTCAACGGATGAGATTAAAAGTTTATAATCCAATGGTTTTAAAACACCCAATGTAAATTACACCGGGTGCACCATAGAATTGCTCTTTTTCTAATATCAGCAGTCAATTTTTCCATTATCTTATTGACTCGGCATTCCCTCTTGGCTTCATCTATGTGGACGTTGCCTATATATCTTCGTTTGTCTGCAGTTTTATGTGAGCTAAATTCTTCTTTTTCTAAAAAATATCTTATTGATTCGCGCAAGTAGAAGCTAACAAACCTAACATTTCATGACATCTTCTTGTCGTGAATGCCTGTATGATGTTCCCTTTTTTTTTTTAAACAAAAAAAAATTATTAGCAGATATTGAAGCAGAATTGCCATTTCTCAGGCTTACCCGCTTTGCATTTGTCGTCGTTACGTTCATCTGCTGCTATTTATCTGCGTTGGTACTTGGTATTGAATTAATGTTGCATGAGTTGCTGTCTAATAGATGTAGTAGGATTTTTAGTAGGCATGTAAATTAGCTCTTGAACTAAACCATATGAAGCGAGTCATTCTCTCAATTTTGACTCAGTATAATTATGCCTTCGAATTTTCAAATTGGTGCAATTAGATCTCTTATCTATTATGTCCTTAAACCAGAACCGTTGAGCCAACTTGGTTTGGAAAGAAAAGATTCACTTCATAAGGTATAGTTCAAGAGATAATTTTTTGATAATTATGTCCTTAAACCAGAACTTGATAATTTTTTGGTTCGTTAGCTCGTAAATATGTTCATTTAAAAACTCACTATTCGTTTAAAAATTCGCGAACATGTTCGTTTAAAAACTCACGAATGTGTTCATTTAAGACTTGTTTAGTGCTCGTTTAAAGCTCATTTATATTATATTTTGTTATTAATCTCGAGCTTGAACTCGAGCTTTTGTTATTATTTATTAACGAGCCGAGTGAGCTTTTGCCTTTATTTGTTAATGTGCCGAACTAGAACTTAATTCGTTAAGTATAATAAATGAGTTTTTCACAAGCCACTCACGAGCTCAATAATTTTTAAACGAACCGAGCTCGAGCTCAACTATAAAAACTCAAATTGAGCTCAAACCTGTGATATATTTAAACGAGCCAACCTCGAGCTCGTTAATATTCTGCTTGTCTCGAATACAACCCTACTAGGGATTATTCCATACACAATTAGGAATAGGAAAAGTCTAATCACATACCTACTCTTTCAATAATACTAACCACTCTTGAGAATAAAAACTACACTGTACCTTCTCAAGAAACCCCAACTATTACAGGGAGCCATTGGTAAACAATATAGTTAACTAAATGTGAGACACAACTTAACAAACCCCTTCGGCTAGGGTTGACAAGCAGAGTCTCAAATTGTTGCACGTCAAAGATACTGATTGTTGTCAAAATATATATATATATATATATAGTCTTACTTATTATCTGGATTCACTAAATGCCTAAGCTTCAAAGGAGGACATTTGCACAGATACTAAGGAGCTAGAAGAAGTATGGATTTCATTTCATAAACAGGAAATCCTTCAAGCATTTTACAATCTTGTCAGAGTCCCCATACTCAAATTTACTTGAGTCAAGCAGTTGCTAATATGCAATATGAGTTTATATTTGATGTTTAGTCGTTCTTAGTTTATAGCTTGTTGAAATCTGAAGGGTTTACTTTTACTGATTTAGGAAACACTAATCTTATCACTTTTCTATGTAAATCAGTCTTTTAAGAGTTCTATATTTTCTTATCTTTCTTTATTTTGACTTATTCATAAGTTTTTCAATGGATAAGCTTTCAATAAATATGCCTCTTTAAAATATGATTGAAAGGTAATTTAACCTTCGAGTCTGAAGTCGATAGTAACATTCGGTATCTGTGCTGAAAATAGTCTTCAAACCTTTTAATTCTTGTGCTACCTTAATTCCTAGGGATATTAAATAAATTAAAAACTCTAATTGTCTTCTTAAGTTCCTCTAACTCTAGTATACAAATAAACCTAAAAGCTAATATGATTAGCATGACCTTTGACCAGCAAGATATCCTTCATCTCCATATAGTAACAAAACTCTGAAGTCCAAGGAATTAAGCAGGTGATTAAAGCATGGATCAAAAAGATAAAAATACACTGTACAACTGAACCTTAACGAATACTCTCATATTTCCCAAGCAAATATTGGAACATCCATCCTGAATGCAATGGCAGAGCATTTGAAAAATGTTATGCTGGGAAATGGAAAGTTACAAAGGACATCAGAGTCCAATATCACCAAGTCAATTATCTTTCCTGTTATGGTGAAGAATCAGCTAAAGGACCTACATAATCACCAACATGGTATTCCCCGCTCAAACACTATGGCATGTTTTTTACTGACAGAATGAATGTGTTCTATAATAGAATACAGCAATGAACTTAACATGTATCACATCAATCTCACAGAAAGAATAAACATACATCTCATACTTAAAAGAAAACAAAGCGTACTTTCATTTAAGAACAAAATGTAAGTAGAATATGCCCACATCTTCAATGTAATAGAAAGTCACGGAAACACAAATTGATATATAAATCATTTTCATTATCAAAACAAATATACAGGGGATCATTCGGGAAGTTATTCAAAAGATTGAAATGTCATAGCGATCCCCAAAAAGCATAGCGCTTTATGATTTACTGCATCAAAATGAAACATTTGTCTAACACTAAGACCAAGAATCACAAGAAGAACAGGTTGAAAACACTTCCCTATCAAGTTGCTCTAGGGTCAGTGCCATGCTGCCAAACGTAAACCAACTCATCCCAGCCAGTACTAGCCAAGAGTCCCTCAACAAGCACGCTCATATCCACCCCAACTGCAAATTCCGTGTGGTGATCATATCTTCCAACTAATGCATCCTCTACCATATAATCCCACATGCATACTGTCATATCATAAGAGCAAGACACCATCAAACTCCTATGATGCGGAGAAAACTTCACCTTTCTCACCGCATATCCATGCCCATTTAACACTGCAATTGGGGCCCTGTAGCTCCTCACATCCCAAATTCTAATGCTTTTGTCCACCGAAGCCGTCGCTATACAACAATCATCATACTTATTCCAATCGCAGGATAAAATTTCAAAATCGTGACCGGGAATTATCATTGTGGAACCCGGTTCCCGGACATCCCAAATTCTGACCGTACAATCGCCGGAAGCTGATGCAAAAACATCAGTGTGCCTAGGGTTCCACGAGGCAGAGTAGACGCAATATGTGTGTTCCTTGAACGTACGGATGCTGGCATTCCGATCTAAAGTCCAGAGCTTAATTGTATCATCCCAGGAGGAAGTAATGAAAGAGTCGCGGCGCGTGGGGTTGTAGTCAACGGACTGCACTTCGCGTGTGTGCTCTTGGAGGGAACGGACGGGGTTTTGGGTTGGGGGAAGAGCAGTATCGAAAAGCTTCACGGAGCCGTCAGCGATGGCGGCGACTAAGAGGGAGTCATGAGACTCCGACCAAGCAACGTCGTAGACGCCGTCGGCGGTGTCGTATGATGCGAGTTCGGCGAGGGGAAGGTTAGGGGATGGGGGGAGGGAGAGCACGTGGAGGCGTCCGTTGCCTAGGATGCCGAAATTTTGAGCGGTAGCAACGGCAAGGCGGGATTCGTGGAAGGGGCTGAATTTGACGGAGTACCCGTTGAATGGCGCTTTGAAGAAGGGCATTGCAGCAGAAATTGGGGCTAAGGCTAGGGTTGTCGTGTGATTTGGTGCGGCCTGCTATCCGCTTGTTGCTTTGAGCCTTGTGAAATTTTTGTTTCGGATAAAATGTTGGTAAATATTTACTTAGTTATAATAATGTTAGAAAAAACTATATTAGTATTTATGGATGGCAATTCGTGTTAAAAGGTCAAATTCGTATCATATTTTAATATATCTAAAACACTTAATTGTGTCTAAAATTTAAATACAAACATAACTCACTTAATAATAGATTAATACAATACGATATATTTGATACGATTAACTTATAAAATTAATATAATATAGTTAATTTATATATGCATTATAATATATCGAATTAAATGTGTCAATAAAATACAATACGAAACGAATTATTAATGGATTAAATATATATTTTTTCGTGTTAATAGGTTAATCCAAACATAACACTATAATTTCTGCGTCTTTAACGGGTTAACACGATTCTTCTAACACGAATATAATAATGCTTCAACTCTAACTCGCAAATATCATATTACATTCGTGTCGTGTCTATTATTGCTACTTCTACTTATATGAGAAGTTGGTGTCTATTTCATTATATAGCAGCACCAATTAAGTATTTTATAATATTATTATGGTAAAAGAAGTTAAATTTACTAAAGATACAACTCATAAGACCACTTTTAACATAAAAAAATCTCATATTTGAAATTATAAAACTGTGAAACCACATTTAAATGTCAAACCATATAGTTATGGAAAATTTTCTAATTATTTCATGTGATTTGATGTAATATACTAGTATTTAGGGGTATGCATCGATTTGGTTCGATTTTGAACCGAACCGATTGTAATTTATAAAAACCGAACTGATTAATATTTAAAACCGAACAAAATAGAACTGAAATGTTTCGGTTTAGTTCTGTTCAGTTTAATCGGTTTTGTTAACTAATTAATTAAATTTATATAAATTATAATTATAATTATATTTTATCAATTATAATATATTAGAACAAAATACTATAACTTTATTAATTATAATTAAATTAAATTAATTATCATAACTTTATCAAACATAATATATAAGTTAAAGTTATAATTAAATAATATAACTATAAATTATGATAAATTGATATAATCATTATTTCATCAATTACTATAATTATTACAAATTAAGTTTAATCACCATAATTTTATGAATTATTATAAATTGAAATCAATTATCACAACTTTATAAATTGGTATAAATTAAAACTAATTAGTATAACTTTATCAATTACTCCAAATTAAAATTAGTTAACATAAATTAAAATAAATTTTTATA